>JAMXBD010000396.1:747500-1048209 GCA_024138025.1 Combretum micranthum | reverse complement strand
TTTTTGATATTTTTTGAATATTTTTAGTATGTATTTATACTTAAATTGCTTTTAGAATGTGGTATTTAATGCATGAAAAATAATTTTAATTTATTGTGAAATATTCTGAATTGTTTTGAATTTATGTGATGATTTTTTTAAAATAATAATAATAATAATAATAATAATAAATAAAATAAATAAATAAAAACGATAAAATTGGATTTTCAAAAACTAAAATTTTTTTTAAAAAAAAATAAAATAATAAAAATGATTTTTGGACTTAGAAAAATATGTTTTCATGAATAAAAATCAATTGATTAGATCATAGGACCATCAAAAATGATTTTCATAAAAATATAAAATTTAATGAACTTAAATTGAGAATAGTTCAAAAATTAAAATTGACCAACAAATTAAAATTTTTTTTAAAAAGAACTAGTTTTGTCTGATCTCGATTAGCGAGTACGTAGGCACCTGCGGGGCGACATAAAAAATCAAAAAAGATGTTTTTGTTTTTTTTAATATTGTGAATAAATATTGTAAATATAATATGTTTTTGTTGATATTCATATTCAAAAAATAATAATAATAAAAATGAATAAAAGCACATAAAATAAAAAAAAATGAATAATGTGATTTGTAAATATGTTCTAATATTATTTGAATTTTTGAGCATATAAAGGATAGATCATAATTTAAAATTCCGAAAGTGGTAACCGATTTGGTTTTAATAGGTTAGCCCCGAATCCATGATATCTGGTTTTTCAAAAAGTTTGTTTTTTTTAAAATCAAATTTTTTCGCAGACTAGTAGCTAAGTTAGGATCAAACCAACCCATTGATCCTAGCTTTTGTTTTTTTTTTCCGATTTATATCGGGTGGCGACTCTAAAAAGTTTTTTAAAATTAAAATTTCTTTTAACCTAGTCGAGGATTCATGTTAAATGGGTTCGGGTTTAATGTGAATCGGGTTAGGAGAAATGAACCAGATAAGTGGAAAAATCCAGGCTCGACAGCTTGGCGACTCCACTGGGACGCCTAATTTTTTTTTAAAAAAAAGAGAGGGCTAGCCACTTAGGAATTTTAAATTTTGAATTTATCCTTACTTTTTTGTGAATATGTGATTATTTGTATATTATATTGAATAATTGTTTTTGTAAATATATACTAACCTTACAAATATATAAAAAAAAAAGTTTGTTTTAAGATTTGCACTTGCATTTGCATTAATTATTGTTGTGTTAGATGGTCGTACCAGGGCCGTCTTAAGAGCCTAAGCGAGGAGGACGAAGTAAGGTCCGGGGGCTGTGGCTTTCCACCCTCTAGATCAAGAAATGTCCTCCCACTCCGGTTTAGTACCACTAAATCGGGGAACCTATAGAACCTACCAAATCATGCATTCATTAGCATGGGATATGACCAACTTTTTCTAAAAAAAATGAGTTGAAATATAAATGTATATGTAAATACTTAAAAAAAAAAAAGAAAATTCTAAAAAAATATAAAAGCTGTCAAAAAATTAAAAAATTTTGTAAATATTAGCTTATACCTTTTAAAAAATTTTCAGAAAATGATGTCTTCAACCGACAGTAGCGATAGCTTATGGGCTCGCCTTATTAGAGAAAATCGAGTGGAACCTTTCAAAGATCCAATGCTCCTACTGGACCGATGGTTTGTCAGTTTTAGTCCGGTCCAAAAGTCATTCATTGAGGATAGATTAGGCCCAATCCTCAGCCTACCAAAGATCCATGTTCCATTCACCATGTTCCGAGCCCTCACTCATCTATGGGAACCTGAAGAAGTTGTCTTCCGTTTGGGTCAGCATATACTTAGCCCGACCATTGAGGAATATACTAGGCTACTCCAAGCACCTCCTACCTCTGAAGGAATCTATGTTCCGAACTTCAAGCATAGCCCGGTCCGTGTTATATCAGAATTTTTGGGGATCAAGAGGGGACCAATTATTGAAGCTATCAATGATTGCAATGAATATTGCATCCGGCTAACCACACTGATGGACTGGTTTGGAACCCTGAATACTTTAAAAGCAACCGGCCACTTTCAGTATACCACTTGAAGTTTGGGAAGAAAACCGGGTTAATGCCTTCATAGTAGCTGCTTTTGCAACATTCTCTTCCCTAATGGCAATTTGTTCATCCACTTCCGGGTCATAGAGCTGGTTTCTCAATATTTAGCTGGCAAATCCTATGTTCCGCTCTTCTAGCCGAACAAGTCCGTAGTCTGAATCACATCAAGTCTAAAGGACAAGGCAAGTTCAAAGCAAGCATGCACTTACTGATGGTTTGGTTTGCTAGCCACATTAAGCACTACGGAAAAGAATTGGCTAATGGATCCCTCATCAGTCTGAAATATGATTATCCAATCTTTTGCTGAAAGGGTCCACATGGAAGATGATCATCCTCTATGGGATATAATTGCCATTCTTGAAGACATGCCACCTGAAGACATGATGTGGCAAGCTCGCTGGTTCAAAAGCCCTGCAGCCATCCTAAGTTGCAAGGAATACATGGCAGTACCCCTAATTGGACTCACCGGCTGTACTGGTTATTATCCCTCAAGTGTTATCAGACAGTATGGTATGCTGCAAGATATTACTGTCAAGCCTAATTTGGAGCAAGTCACTCTAGATTATCTGGATCCAACCAAGATACTACCAGCTAAAGAATTCAAGCTGAATCAAATCCGAGCTATATGGGAAAATAGAGAGGTGAAGCCGGTTTTTGAAGTCGAGCCAGAAAGTAAGGAAACCAAGAAGTATAGAGCAACCAGGTGGTATGTGGCTAGCCAAATGAAGAAGAATAAGGATATTCGATATGAAGCTCCCGATATCCTTCAACCAGCACCATCGGAACCTGACCCTGAAACAACTGCTTACATGGAAGCTGTTTCGGCTCGCCTGGAAGTATGTCACCGAGATTTCCAAGAAAGAGAGAGGGAAATGGTGGATCGCCTGCAAAGTGCTGGAAGCAGAATTGCATTCTTAGAGGCTGAGTTGAAGGCAGCTCGAAAGAAAATTCTAGCCCTGGAAGACAAGATTGTTTGCCCCACTAAGACAAGAAGACTGGTTTAGTTGGTTTAGGTTTAGTCCTTAGGAATCAAGGTTCTTTGAAACCATTAGAAAGTAGTTTTGATTCAGTCACTAGGAAATAAGGTTTCTAAACCATTAGAATTTTTGTTATGAAACATTATCTTTTAATACAAATGTTTTTTTTAAAATCATTGGTCAATATCCCCATTTGCATCTGTGATAGCATATCTACATTCTTGCATATGTATATTAATTCATTTATTCTTTAAAGAATATTAATAAATAATAAATGTCCAGGTCTAGCAAATTCGAGTTTAAGTCAAAAACTTGAAAGATAGCGTCCAAGCCGGTTAGGAGCCCTATTGTTACCAGATCCCGAGCTAAGATGTCTAACACCGGGAGCAACCCCACAGACCAGACCAATGAGCAAAGACTCAACACCGTGGAACAAACCCTCCTTGGAATTGCTGAACAGATGCAGGCTTTAACACAGAGTCTTGCACAACTTAAGACCCCCACAACTTCTGAAGAATCCTCAAGGGCACAGAAAGGAAAAGAAATTGAAGGACAGCTTATTCAGCAAGAGGAGTCACCAAATGAGTTTAATGCGGCTGAGTTGAAGAAAGAACTGGAAGCTCAGGCTAAAGAAATGGAGAGAAAACTGCTTGAGAAAATGAAGACGTTCGATGGTTTTGATCAAACCGCGATCCTGAATTTGCCTCAATATGAGGAAGGTGCCTTCCCTGAGAAATTTAAGGCACCGGAATTTGAAAAATATGACGGGACAGGTTGTCCTAATATGCATACCAGATTGTATGTACGACGAATGGGGCAATATGCTAAATTTGACAAGCTGATGGTGCAAACCTTCCAGGACAGTCTTACTGGTGCTGCTTTGGCCTGGTACGCCCAATTAGACCATCAGAAATTGATACTTGGGACAAGTTGGCTAGGGCATTTTTTAATCAGTATAAGTTTAACATTGAGATGGCGCCCTCGGTATGGGATTTAAGCAATCTGAAGAAGAAGAAAGAAGAGACTTTCAAGGAGTATGCTCAGCGCTGGAGAGCATTGGCTGCAAGGATCACCACCCCGATGCCTGAAAAGGACCTCACTTTCACTTTTATCAACACATTAGAGGAACCTTTCTTTTCCCATCTGATTGGGCATGCATCAGCAAGTTTCTCAGAAGTGGTGATAGCTGGATGCAGGATTGAGAATGCAATTTCAGCAGGAAAATTGCAACAAGAAAAGAAATATACTGCACCGAGAAATGTCCATACAAAGGGAAAGATTCAACCGTCAGCATGGTCAATACTTCAGATGCAACTGGCCCTACTAAGTCATTCGTGTTGTCAACAAATCAGAATCAAAATCAGAATAAGGATCAGACTCAACAAAGTGCAGTCCCAAATCAACAATCAAGGTTCAACAGGCGGAACTTCACTCGAATTCCGGTTCCCCTTAGCCAAGTATTAGCTAAATTAAGGGCCGATAATCTGATCAATCTTGAAGTTCCTAGGGAAGACTACAGCCTAAAATTACAATCCTGAGCTGAAGTGTGAATATCACATGGGGCAAATCGGGCATTCAACAGACAGATGCTGGAGGCTTAGGCATAAAATCCAAGATCTTATTGATGCAAAAGTCATCCAGTTGGATTTCATTGAAGCTCCAAACGTCTCTACTAACCCATTGCCAAATCATGGACCAGTTATCAATATGATTACCGCTGAGATTCCGGATCCAGAAGAGCTTGTGTGCATGATTGAAGGTGGACCTAGATCCATCAAAATCGAATAGGCAAAGGTAGTGAAGATGGATCAACTTCATCAAAGCCTAGGAACTATACCTTTCAGATACCCCTTGCTGTGAGTGATTATAAAGCCGCTCCATTTGATTATAAGGCGGTAAATCATGCTTCAATGGCCATGGTTGGTGGCCTTACTCGCTCAGGAAGAGTTTATGAGTCGACCGGAAGAATGCAACTGTGAATATGCCACAGCAGCAAAATGAAGAAGGGAAGAAAGATGAAGAGAAGTCAGCATTGGCAAAACTGATGAAAGCAAGTGAATACAAAGTTGTCGAGCAGTTGGCCAAAACACCTGCCCAAATATCGCTCATGAGTCTGCTGATTAGCTCTAATGTACACCGTGAGGCTCTTTTCAAAGCCTTAGAAGAAGTGAAAGTTCCAGAAGGGTATCAGAAGAAGCATTGGGGCATATAATCGACTCAATCTTTGCAAATGAGCAAATCATTTTCTCATCTGAAGAACTGGGAGAGGAAGGGATCAACATAACAAGGCCCTCTTCATGTAGTCAAAAGCTGTGGAAAGATCGTCTCTCGAGTATTAGTAGACAATGGATCCTCTTTGAATGTGTGCCCCTTAGCCACTTTGAGCCTATTGGGATTGAACCGTCAGACATCAAACCAAGCTCTACTGTGGTTCGTGCTTTTGATGGTCAAAAAGAGATATAATAGGTGAAGTGGAGTTAGAAGTCACCATCGGGCCTCAAACTTTCATTATTCCTTTCCAAGTGATTGATATCCCCAGAACATTCAATCTGCTGTTGGGAAGACCATGGATCCATGCTGCCAGGGCAATACCATCAAGCCTGCACCAGAAGGTTAAGTTCATAGCCAATGGTCAACTCATCACTGTTATGGGAGAACAGGATTATGCCATTTACAAGGAGACAGCTGTCCCTTACATTGGAAAAGAAGGAGAAGAAGACTTCGGGCTCCAAATGTTTGACGAAGTCTTATGATGATGATGAGAAAGAAACTCAGGTGGGAACCTTTGGACTGGGTTATTCCCCCACTTGTGCTGAAGTGGCAGAAATGAAAAACCAAATGAGAAGGAGGAAGCTCGACAAGGAAGTATGATCCAATATCAAAATCCTCACATCAGCCATTCCTTTCCAAAGCCACATCATATCCAGCAGCCAGATGATATCAAAGAAGATGCTTCATCCAAAGAAATGATCTTGAGAAATTGGTTCTCTGTGCCTTGCGCTAGTATTAAGTCTTTTAAGTAAGAACTTATCTAAGACTAGATTTGTGTTTTGTGTTTTTCAGTATTATGTGATGCTCAAATAAGTGTACTTAAACACCGTCCCAGTTTAATGAAATTTATTTCCGTTTGTGCTTTCACATATTCTCATACATTCCTCATTCATATTCAACCAGATCCGACAATTGTGATGAAGTTCAGGGATATCTCGCGCGTATAATTAATGAAAATATCAATATCACCTCTAACTCTACTGGGTTAGACGTTGAAGATGATATTGATTATCAATTTAGAACACAAGAAATTTGGCAAAATTTTGAACAAGGAAGGATTGAAATTCCCGAAACCATTGAAGTGATTAATTTGGGAACAAGCGAAAACCCTAGGAATCTGAGAATAGGGGGAAAATTGCCTGAGAGCACGGCACAAGATTTAACCAAGTTACTAGCCGAATACTTGGATGTTTTTGCATGGTCGTATAGCGATATGCCGGTTTAGACCCATCCATTGTGGTTCACAAATTGCCAACAAAGGAGGATTTTAAACCTATAAAGCAAAAATTAAGGCGATTTAGGCCGGATTTACTCCTCCAAATCAAGGATGAAGTAAAAAAGTTGCTTGAAGTAGGATTCATTGAGGTTTCTGATTATTCGGATTGGGTATCAAATATAGTGCCAGCTTAAGAAAAAGGGAAAGTGAGAATTTGTGTGGATTTCAGAGATCTAAACAAAGCAACCCCGAAAGATAATTTCCCATTGCCTCACATCGATGTTTTAGTGGACAATACCGCTGGAAATCATCTATTTTCATTCATGGATGGATTTTCAGGGTATAATCAGATATTAATGGCCGAAGAAGATAAGGTCAAAACCACATTCGTTACAGCCTGGGGAACCTTTTGTTACAAAGTCATGCCTTTTGGTCTCAAGAATGCCGGGGCAACTTATCAACGAGCAATGCTTGCTATACTTCATGATATGATGCACAAAGAGGTGGAAGTATATGTAGATGACATGATCGCCAAGACAAAGGAAGGAGAGGATCATGTAGTGGTGTTAAGGAAGCTTTTTGAAAGATTAAGGAAGTTTCAGTTGAAATTGAATCCAGAAAAATGCACTTTCGGAGTGACATCTGGAAAATTATTAGGATTCATGGTTAGCCAAAAAGGGATAGAAATCGATCCTGATAAAGTCAAGGCGATTCAGGATTTGCCTCCACCAAAAACATTAAAGAAATCAGAGGCCTCTTGGGAAGATTGAATTACATTGCTCGATTCATATCACAGTTGACTGATAAGTGCCAACCGCTGTTTAAACTGCTGAAGAAGAATGCCCTAATTGAATGGAATGACGAATGTGAAAAAGCCTTTAATCGGATAAAGCAATATCTGACGAATCCACCAGTACTGGTTACTCCAAAACCGGGGAAACCGTTGTTCTTGTACTTGACAATTCTTCCTGAATCCATGGGTGTGTGCTGGGCAAAAAGATGAGGAAGGAAAAGAAAGAGCTGTTTACTACTTAAGTAAGAAATTCTCAAATGGAGAACAAAAGTATTCAGAGATAGAAAAAACCTGCTGTGCATTAGTATGGGTTATGCACAGACTTAGACAGTATACGCTCTTTTACTCGATCGAGTTGATTACGAAGCATGATCCATTGCGATACTTAGCACGCAAACCGGCTTTGGTTGGTCGAATCTCGAAATGGCAGATGCTACTTTCTGAATTTGATATCACTTATGTAAGTCAAAGTTCAGTCAAAGGACAAGTTTTAGCTGATCAACTCGCAGAAAGCCCAGTTGATGACGAAGAATTGAAGGAACAAGATCAGTTTCCAGATGAAGGTATCAGGATAGCAGAAACAGAAGTCGAAAGCAACAGTTGGAAGTTGTATTTCGATGGAGCAGCCAACGTATACGGGTGTGGAATAGGGGCAGTCCTTATCTCACCAAAAGAAGAACAGTTCCCGGCATCAGCCAGATTAATGTTTCCTTACACAAATAATGTAGCGGAATACGAGGCATGCATCATGGGATTAGAAATGGCAATTCAAATGAATATCGAGGAGCTCGAAGTGTTTGGAGATTCATCACTTATCATTTTCCAAACTCGAGGCGAGTTCAAAACTAAGGATCCCAAGTTGATTCCTTATCATAATCACTTGGCTGAGTTAGCAGGAAGATTCAAAGAAATTTCCTTCACTTATGTGCCGAGAACTCAGAATCAATTTGCTGATGCATTGGCTACTCTGGCCTCTTTGATCCAATTCACTGAAGGAGTAAGAATACAACCTTTGCAAGTCCGAATAAGAAGTGAACCCGCATTCTGTGCTGTGATTGAATCAAACGAACCATGGTTTCAAGATATCAAAATTTTCTTGCAAACAGGTAGCTATCCTGAGTGTGCTACAAAAAAGGATCAGAAATCATTGAGGCGTCTGGCAAGTCATTTTTGTTAAGTGGAGATACCTTATACAGAAGGTCATTCGATACAACCCTGTTGAGATGTGTAGATGAAAAAGAAGCTCAAAAATTAATGGAAGAAGTTCATGAGGGAGTATGTGGACCTCATATGAACGGATATATGCTAGCTAAAAAGATTATGAGGCTAGGATATTTCTGGTTAACCATGGAATCAGACTGTATCAAACATGTGAGATCTTGTCATTTATGTCAAATTTACGCAAACAAGATAAATGCTCCTCCGAAGGAATTACAGTCAATGTCAACACCATGGCCGTTCTCAATATGGGGAATAGATGTAATTGGGCCAATTTCGCCAAAAGCTTCAAATGGTCATCGATTCATACTAGTTGCAATCGATTACTTCACCAAGTGGGTTGAAGCTGCTTCATACGCCAGTGTGACAAAAGCCGTTGTGGTGCGATTCATCAAAAGAGATATCATTGCTCGATATGGAACTCCAGAAAGTATCATTACCGATAATGGTACAAATCTGAACAACAATGCAATGACTGATTTATGTCAGCAATTCAAGATTAAACACCGGAATTCCACTCCATATCGCCCACAGATGAATGGAGCAGTAGAAGCCGCCAACAAAAACATCAAGAGAATCATTGAGAAGATGACGATTGCATACAAAGATTGGCATGAAATGCTCCCATTAGCATTAATGGCGTATCGAACCTCTGTAAGAGTGTCAACTGGGGCAACGCCCTATTCCCTGGTATATGGAACTGAAGCCGTTTTACCAGTAGAAGTTGAGATTCCTTCGCTCCGAGTACTGGCTGAAACAGAGCTCGAAGAAGCTGAATGGGTTAGACAAAGGTTGAACAGTTAAATCTTTTAGATGAAAAAAGATTGACTGCCATGTGTCATGGGCAATTATATCAACAAAGGATGGCTAGAGCATTTAATAAGAAAGTTAAGCCAAGAAATTTCCAAGAAGGTGATTTGGTTCTGAGAAAAATGCTGCCAAATGTGCAAGATTCCAGAGGAAAGTTCACACCAAATTATGAAGGACCATATATAGTGAAGAAGGTCTTGTCGGGAGGAGCATTAATCCTTTCCCAAATGATGGACCCGATTTAAAGGATCCTGTGAACTCAGATGCTGTAAAGTTGTATTATCCTTGATCAATAAAATTTGTCATTTCAAGTGAACAATTGATTTTATTTTGATTAATTATAAACAAAGTTGATATCCCTGAAATTCTCTGAAGTCGGATCAAACCTTGAAATTCTCTGAAGTCAAATCAAAGCCTGAAATTCTTTAAAGTCAAATCAAAGCCTAACCCACAAAATTCTTCCAAATAAATTTACAACCAAACACCATTTGAATCATCAGACAAAGAAGTTTGAGCATCTTATAATGCTGAATGAATGCGTTTATACAGTTTGGTCTGTTGATTGTTCTTATTTTAAAAGAAAATATTACTGCAAGGATAACTAATTTTGATAGAAAATTGAAGCATGCTTTTTGGATATGGAACCAAAATTATCATAAAAAACTCCCAGTGGATTAAAATTTCACAAGTACCCCTCAGTCTAGACTCGACAGATAGTCTAGTACTGACCAAACACAGAAATCCATCCACCCAAGATGGTGATCAAGACAGAATTCAGAAATCTACTAAAGATGGTGATCAAGACAGAATTCAGAAATCCATCCACTAAAGATGGTGATCAAGACAGAATTCAGAAATCCATCCATTCCAGATGGTGACCAAGACCCAATGATCAAACCAAAGCGCATAGGTCCGGCAAATGACCAAACCAAAGCCTGTAGGTCCGGCAAATGACCAAATTAAAGCCCATAGGTTCGACAGATGACCTAGCAGTATCAATCTTTTTAGTCTAGGCCCGACAGATGACCTATCTTTTTTCTAAATCTAGACCCGACAGATGGTCTATCATTTTCTAGACCCGACAGATGGTCTATCATTTTCTAGGCCCGACAGATGGCCTGTCTTTTTTTTAAATCTAGACCCGACAGATGGTCTATCATTTTCTAGACCCGACAGATGGTCTATCAGTTTTCTAAGTCTAGGTCCGACAGTTGACCTAGCAAATCTCAAAATCTAGACCCGATAGATGGTCTATCGGTTTTAAGTCTAGGTCCGACAGTTGACCTAGCAAATCTAGGCCCGACAGATGGCCTATCTTTTTTCAAAATAGACGCGACAGATGGCCTATCAGTTTTCTAAGTCTAGGTCCGACAGTTGACCCAGCAAATCTCAAAAATTAGATCCGACAGATGGTCTATCAGTTTTTTAAGTCTAGGTCCGACAGTTGACCTAGCAAATCTCAAAAATAGACCCGACAGATGGTCTATCAGTTTTCTAAGTCTAGGTCCGACAGTTGACCTAGCAAATTTCAAAATCCAGGCCCGACAGATGGCCTATCGTATTCTAAAAACTAGACCCGACAGATGGTCTATCAGTTTTCTAAGTCTAGGTCCGACAGTTGACCTAGCAAATCTCAAAATCTAGACCCGACAGATGGTCTATCAGTTTTCTAAGTCTAGGTCCGACAGTTGACCTAGCAAATCTAGGCCCGACAGATGGCCTATCATTTTTCAAAATATAGACCCGACAGATGGTCTATCAGTTTTCTAAGTTTAGGTCCGACAGTTGACCCAGCAAATCTCAAAAATTAGACCCGACAGATGGTCTATCAGTTTTTTAAGTCTAGGTCCGACAGTTGACCTAGCAAATCTCAAAAATAGACCCGACAGATAGTCTATCAGCTTTCTAAGTCTAGATCCGACAGTTGACCTAGCAATTCACAAATCTAGGCCCGACAGATGGCCTATCATTCTCAAAATATAGACCCGACAGATGGTCTATCAGTTTTCTAAGTCTAGGTCCGACAGTTGACCTAGCAAATCTCAAAGTCTAAACTCGACAGATAGTTTAGCACAAGATAAAAATCTCCTTGTTGAAAATAAAATTTGGAAGGAGAAGCTAAGCAAAAATTAGTTATCTTTTTGTCTTTGTGGCAAAAGTTTTGTTCAAACTTTACCACAAAGAGGGGCAGCTGTAGACACCCAATTTTGCCCAAATTAATTAAGGCTTAAATTTAATTAAATCATTTTTCCAAAAGCCTTAAGTATTGATGAAATTGGCTAAATGATCAAGGCACAGGCCAAATGGCCTGTTGGTTAAATACATTGACCCACACACATACCCAAGCTCAAGGACACAGGTTCAAACCCTAGCAAAGGCAAATTTTTTGCCTTTTTATCATCTCATATTTTTTGCCTTTTCATCTTTCTCAAAGTGACTTTTTGCCTTACTTTGCATCAGTTTTTAACTGACAAAACAACATTAATTGTTGAAATTGATGAAGCAATTGCAAAGTGGTTATGGAATATGAAAGATTAGTGCACAATTCATGAACAAAAACAACCCAAAAGTCACAAAATTCGTGCTAAAAAAATTGGGAAAAAATTCAATTTGTAAAAGCATTCAATTGCACTTAAATGAGGAGTTACAAGAATTGAATGAAAATTGGATGATTTATCTACCCAAATTAAATGATTTGATGAAAGATATGAGAAATCAATCATCAATTCATCAGTTTCAAACAAATTAATCACGAATTTTCGAATTAAATTCGTGAAAAATCAAGAGGCAAAAATCGATTCGTTTTTGAAACTGAACGAAACGTAAAATTGAGCTTGCAACCTATAAATAGGGGGTCCTAGGATCAAAAGGCACAAGTTAATTTCGAAGAAACACATACACAATAGGATCAATTCGAAGTTTTCAAGTTTAGGGTTAAAATTCGAATTTTTTCAAATTCGAAGTTCTTGGATCATATTTGATCCAAATTGAGTGTTGTAAGAATGTTAGAAACTTGATTTGGATGATTTAGTGTGCTTAGATTTGTTCGAATTGATCGGATTTCTCTCTGCAATTTTTTTTTTATTTTTCAAATTGTACTGCCGGCAACCACCTCCGCGAACCGCCGCCCACGGTGGTTCTGGGCAAGAACCACCACTTTCAGAGGACGCGCAACCACCATAGGAGTCGGGCCGACAAGCTTCCAGACACCGAGGACCACCAGAACCGCTGGAATCCACCCCGAAAAATCGCGTAGTCGTCTTCTTCACCCGCGCGGAGCTCCGAGATCCGACCCGAAGATCCGAATCCAACCCGGTCGGTCAACGGTCATCGGTCAACGGTCAAACAGATCAGACGGCCCAGATTCAATCAAGCAGATCAGACGGTCCAGATTTGATCAAGCAGATCAGCGGCTCAGATTTGATCAAGCAAGATCAGCGGCTCATATTCAATCAAGCAGATCAGACGGTCCAGATTTGATCAAGCAGATCAGACGGCCCAGATTTGATCAAGCAGATCAGACGGCCCAGATTTCATAAGACAGATCAGACGGCCAGATTTAATCATCTCGATCAACGTCCCAGATTTGGTCAATTCCATCAGACGGTCATGATCAGTTAACGCGATCGACGCTCCAGATCTCGTCCGCTTCATCCAACGGTCCAGGTCAATTCGCATTATTTTATTAATAGTTTATTATATAATTAATTTCAGAAAATAATAAAAAATAGTAAAAAATTCATAAAAATTTAGAAAAATACAGAAAAATCCAGAAAAATCAAAATAATTATTTTTTATATAAATTTATTTTTTTGATATTTTTTGAATATTTTTAGTATGTATTTATACATAAATTGCTTTTAGAAATGTGTATTTAATGCATGAAAAATAATTTTAATATATTGTGAAATATTATGAATATGTTGTGAATTTATGTGATGATTTTTTAAAAAAAAAAATAAAAAAATAAAAAATAATATAAATAAACAAAATAAATAAAAAACGATAAAATTGGATTTTCCAAAACTAAATTTTTTTTTTAAAAAAATAAAATAATAAAAAATGATTTTTGGACTTACAAAAATATGTTTTCATGAAATGAAAATCAATTGATTAGATCATAGGACCATCAAAAATGATTTTCATAAAAATATAAAATTTAATGAACTTAAATTGAGAATAGTTCAAAAATTAAAATTGACCAACAAATTTAAATTTTTTTAAAAAGAACTACGTTTTGTCTGATCTCGATTAGCGAGTACGTAGGCACCTGCGGGCGACATAAAAAATCAAAAAAGATGTTTTTGTTTTTTTTTTAATATTGTGAATAAATATTGTAAATATAATATGTTTTTGTTGATATTCATATTCAAAAAATAATAATAATAATAAAAATGAATAAAAGCACATAGAAATAAAAAAAAAATGAATGATGTGATTTGTAAATATTGTTTCATAATATATTATTTGAATTTTTGAGCATATAAAGGATAGATCATAAATTTAAAATTCCGAAAGTGGTAACCGATTTGGTTTTAATAGATTAGCTCCCGAATCCATGATATCTGGTTTTTTTAAAAAGTTTGTTTTTTTTTAAATCAAATTTTTTCGCAGACTAGTAGCTAAGTTAGGATCAACCAACCCATTGATCCTAGCTTTTGTTTTTTTTTTCCCGATTTATATCGGGTGGCGACTCTAAAAAGTTTTTTAAAATTAAAATTTCTTTTAACCCCTAGTCGAGGATTCATGTTAAATGGGTTCGGATTTAATGTGAATCGGGTTAGGAGAAATGAACCAGATAAGTGGAAAAATCCAGGCTCGACAATGATTAATATTTTTATATTTTATTTTATATATATGTCGGGTCAGGTTTTCCCAATGGGTTACATGTATAACCCAAACCCGACCCGAAAACCTATCAGGTTTTAATTTTTATCCCAAAACCCTATAGGGTTTTTAATGGGTTGGGTGGGCGAGTACCCTATAACAACCCGCCCCGGTTGCATCCCTACACACGGATACCTCCGATATCGCCTTAGGTGGGGTATTGATCCAGGAAGGCCATCCGGTAGCATATAAGAGTCAAAAGTTGAACCCCACTGAGTGCAGATACTCAGCACAAGAGAATGAGCTGCTAACTATTGTGCACTGCTCAGAATGTGGAAGCATTACTTCTTAGGTCGAAGTTCCTTGTGAGAACTGATAATTCTATTGCCAACCATATTTTTACTCAACCGAAATTGTCAGCCAAGCAGGCGAGGTGGCAGGAATTCCTAGTAGAGTTTGATATGGAGATTGTGTATCGCAATGGACGTACAAATTAGGTAGCAGATGCTTTAAGTAGAAGAGAAGATTTAGCCTATTTGGCCAAGATAGCCCAACAGTCTGCCAGTAGAGTTGCTGGTACTATACAAGAATAGATCAAAGAACACTTAGGCCAAGACCTGTTGGCCAAGAACTTGAAGCAGTTGATTGAGGAGGGAAGACTCACGGATTTTGGGTTAAAGGTGATCTGATCTACACCAAAGGTCGACGCTTGTATGTTCCCAAGGTGGGGAGCTTGAGGAAGGCGCTCATGAGGGAGTGCCATGATACATTATGGGGTAGTCATCTCGGATGGCAGAGGATGATGACTTGTTGAAGTAGGGTTATTACCCGGATATGAAGGAAGATGTGATGAACTACACCGGAACGTGCTTAACTGTCAGCAGGACAAGATCGAGAGGCAGAAACCTGCAGGATTGTTGGAACCTCTTCCAACGCCTTTTCGCCCATGGGAGAGTGTCTCCATGGATTTCATTACTTGCCTACATAAAGTGGGTAAACTTTCATCCATCTTGGTTGTGGTAGACAGATTTTCAAAGTATGCCACCTTCATTCCAACCACGAAAAGTTCGAATGCTACAGAGACTGCCCGACTTTTCTTCAAGCATGTTGTAAAGTTTTAGAATGTGCCTCGAAACATTGCGAGTGATCGGGATGCCAAATTCACAGGGAAGTTCTGGACCGAATTATTCAGCATTTTAGGGTCCGAACTCAATATGTCCTCCAGCCACCATCCTCAGAGTGTTGAACAGACAAAGCGGTTTAATGGGATGCCGGAGGAGTATTTGCGGCACTTTGTTGGTGCTAACCAGACGAATTGGGTGGATTTGCTAGATATTGCCCAGTTCTATTTTAACATCCAGCGGAGCTCTTCCTCCAACAAGAGCCCTATGGAAATTGTTATGGGTCAGCAACCACTATTACCCCACACAGTGGCAGCACTATATACTGGGAAATGCCCAAAGGCTTATATGTTTGCAAAGGATTGGAAGCAGAAATCTGAAGTTGCTAAAGCCTATCTTGAAAGAGCTTCTAGATGCATGAAGAAATGGGCAGATGAGAAGCGAAGACCCATATAATTTAATGTTAGAGATCAAGTCCTCATTAGGCTTTTCCAGACCAGATCAAACCGTTGAAGCATAAAGACAAAAGACTTATGCAGAAGTATGTTGGTCCAGTTCCCATTGTTGCCAAGATTGGAAAAGCGGCCTACAAAGAGGAGCCACCTAAATGGTTGAAATTCCATCCTGTCTTTCATGTAAGTATTTTGAAGCCATACTACCCTGACATGGAGGACCCAAGGCGTAATGAGTCAAAGCAGCCGAATATCAAGTTCAACTTCAACATCAGAGAAGCCGTCGAAGACATCCTTGCTGAATGAAGCGCCAAAGATCCAACCACTAAAGTAGTACATACTGAATACTTAGTGAAGTGGAAATATCGTAAAGAAGAAAATAACAGCTGGGAGATAGAAGAATATCTTATGCCTCATGCTGAGAGGAGAGCAGTTAAAGCAAGGAAGACTCAAGCATTAGGATCAAGCTCTAGCACACCTTGCCGAGGATGTCAATAGATTAAGTGGAGGGAGTGACGATCTCTTGTATATTAGGAGTATATAGGGATTATTGTAAATATTTTATTTACTTATTTTATTTTAGTATTGCCTCCTCACCAATTTTAATGTCTCCTCCTGCCAGAACCACAAAAGCTAATAAACTCTTTATGGGGTGTGAGTACTTTCTGGATAGAAGCTCTTACTCACCGGTTGACTGCCACGGTCAATGATATCCCAGTTTACACAACCCCCCATACACACTTTACTTGCTAGTATATGAGATATTAAAAAGTGTGATACATTTTTAGATTGATTCGTACCAACGTCCCTTTTACTTATTGTTAGTTATTTATTGTTGCCTTCGTGTGTTGATTACAGATATTAAAGTTGATTGTTAACCAATTATTGTTGCGTTAGGCTTACTTACTTACTACTACTAGGTAGGACAGTAAGCGCCGCACAGTTTTATTATGCTAGCGAAAAGTCTAGGACCGTGATAATTATGGCAGGCCCCAGCTTATCACAATGGCAATGGCTAAGCTTGTCTCTAGAAAGTAGATATTAGCAACAAAATCCTCTTTTCATGGCATGTATCCCTTTAACACTCTAATCACAACATACGTAAGTGGAGCATTGGGAGTTGCTATACCTTATCCCCTTACAACATGTAAAAAATTAAGGCATGAAGTGTATTAACTCTTCACAGCAGAGAAAACATTCCGTAGGCATACACACTACATGAGTAATATATGGCGTGTAATTACCAATGATTTTCTAACACGTGACCATATGATAATATTACTTTGAAAGCTACCCATTATCCCTCCATGTGTTAACATATAGTTGGTAGCTATATACTATATATACATACACATGATGTATATCACCTATGGAATAATATTCCCTCCACTGGGTGTGAATCTTGCTATGCATGCTTTGCCATTAACAAAACTTAACATGTACTACTGTAACAGAGATTACTTCCTAAGATGCCTTTGTGTCATCTTTTTCATAAAGGTAATTTTTTTCTCGATGAGCTACTACTTCTTCAACACTTATCTTCTACATGGAACCTAAACACGATTGGTACCCTTGCTCTTTGACTTGCATCAAGAAATGCATTTTTTTTCACTTGTGTTACAAAAGGATATAAAGATAATGTCAAAACAACGCAAAGCGCACACACATATTTACGTGGAAAACCCTTGCCAGGAAAAACTACGGCAGAGAAGAGAGAATTCACTATATGTTGAAGAAAAAGTACAAGGGTGTGATTATAAGAGAATGACCTAATTTCACATACCCTAATAAAACCACAAATAGATGTTATTACAAGCTTAAAGCCATGGCTTAAAAGTTGAGGTCGGCCCTTCAAGGCCATGGCCTAAACTAAAAAACCGGCATTGTACACGAATAGGCGGGTGGTGTAAGTGCCGGCCTAGCCTAAACCTCAGCTTCGGAAATCAATTCAAGGTCGGCAATGTATTAGTCAAGGCTAGAGGCTTTGGACTGAATTCAGATCACACATCCAACAATCTTCACATTGACATGAATTCAAGAGCAAAAACATAAACTCCAAACTTAAACATTTAAAAAAAAAAAAAAAGCATTCCCCTCTTCAGAAAGCCCTAAAGGGATAAATCAACAATAAACACCAACTAAGTCCAGGCAATGCTCAAACTTAGCTATAGGAAGTGACTTAGTCGTCATATCAGTAGTTTCATAAAAAACAACATTTCCACTAATTATGGCTTCTTTAATTCTGGATACATAAACATATCCCTTGACACCAGACTTATAACCAAGGAACATATACTTTATAGATATAGCTTAAGTTTTCCATTATCAACATGAGCATATGCAGGACATCTAAAAACTTTTAAATTTGAATAATCAATAGGAGCATCACACCATATATCAGTGGAGTCTTTTCTCAATAGCAGTCGAAGGAGATTAATTAATTAGAAAGCATGTTGTAGAGTTGTTTCAGCCCAAAATGACTTCGGCAAATGAGCATTTGAAAGCATACATCGAACTTTATCCATTATTGTTCTAATCATTCGTTCTACCACACTGTTTTGTTGTGGAGTACCAAGAACTGTCAAATGCCTCACTATTCCTTCTGACTTGCATAAATCATTGAATTCATTAAACAAAACTCTAAACCATTATTAATGAATATGTTTTACCTGCTTCCCTATTTGTTTCTCAATTATGATCTTCTACTCTTTAAATATGGGTAGTATATCAGTCTTCTGTTTCAAGAAGAACATCTAAAGCTTTTTGGAGAAGTCATCAGTGATTGTCAACATGTAATAAGCATCACTTTTAGAAAGCACTTTAGTTGGTCTGCAAAGGTTCAACATCACCCTGTGTTTGTGATATAAGTTGAGAAGTAGGCTTTAGTGTAAAACCTACATCAATCTTAATCCACCTGCATGCTTGATTTCTGCTGAGCTTTATCAGATGCAATACTAGAAGACAAATCATATAACACAGCAGCTTTTTCGAACAGCTTTGTGAAGGAATATACAAATGGGTTTAATATTATCTATAATTCAAAACCTTAAGGTTTTAGGTTAATGCGTCTTCCCTCTTATAAACCCTCCACATAAGTCTCATATTTCTCATGTGAGATTTTTCCAACCTCATATTTACCCTAACAAATTTCCCTCTTAAGTATGAGTCTCCAGAATGGGCTAGGCCGTACCCCCCCCCCCCCCCCCAGCAAGAGCTTGTCAAATTGACTCAATTAAACTGCTTTTTATAAGTGGTCTGCTCCACCTACTCACCATACATGAAGGTTTCACAAACGAGTCACACCATAAAGCTCTTCTTTCCACATGGAGGGATAACCAAGGGAGTTTCCTAGTTGAACCATTAGCTTTGATACCAATTGTTAATAGAGGCGAAAGCCTCTAACTGGGAGAAATTCTTCAAACGATCTTTGTAAAGGAATACACAAATGGGTTTAATACCATCTATAACTAAAAACTTTAAGGTATTAAATTAATAGATCTTTCCTCTTATAAACCCTTCACATAAGTCTCATTTTTCATGTGAGATTTTTCTAACCTCATACTTGTACCCTAACACCTCGAAACAAAATTGATAAATGATATGCTTTAAAGGCACTATTTATATTAAAGCTAAGTGAAAAATGAAATGAAAGGAAAAGCAAGGAAACACAAACATAAATGATTCAATACCGAAACCTTTTTTTTTTCATTTTTTTTTTTGCCTGCTTAATGCCCAACCACTTACTTAAGGTTGTTTAACCAAGCATTTAAAGTTCCTTGTGTCATTTTAACTAATTGATTAATGCAAAAAGAGAGAAAAGATTAGATCACTACTCAAACATACAACCTCTGACACTTTAATGTGTATAGGATACACACTCAAACTATTAGATAAAATAATTAAAATTGTCATGATAAGTGAATATAAAAAATTCTTTTTATGAGTGTTTGTTCCAAGGATACGATTGAGGATTTTGGATTAAACTGATGAACATTTTCAAGATCGAAGCACTAAACCAACATAAATATATCTATGCACTTGCACACACACACACATATATGATTAATTCATAATCAAAATCATAGTTTAATGTATATGTAAAAATGTGTAAATATGTATGTGTATGTATATAATATTGCTAGTTTATACATTCAAGGTTCATTTATCAAAACAAAATACTACTAAATTGGCCCAATCTCAGACACCATGAATCTTTAACGAGATAAAATCCTTCGTAATGTACGTGCATCCTCACAACACAAATGTGCTAAGCAATATCGTAACTATTTGCAAAATATATCCAATGCCCAATCTTCATCGACTTTGTATGAAGAATTTTGGATAGGCACAAGATGTAGAGGGTTAAGTTTGATTTACAAGATTTTTGGATTTAAACTTAGCAATAATCTAAGAGTTACTCTTTGGACCAGTGATAGGACTTATCAAGTTAAGTTCATAATTTATTATAATTTAGAAAAAAATAGCATATAAGTTTGGAAATAAGACCATTAGATCGACCTTTACACTGACCTTTCTAGAGGAGGTCAATTCATATAAAGAGGCTATCGTAAGGAAAGCTCATCTTGGCTATCAATTGACAATATAATTCAAGAAATTGGATGACGGTCAAAACTTTATAAAATTCAAAAGGCCCTCTTCAGGGAAGTTGGATGTTACTTTATAATTCCTACGCTTCTCGCTCAAGCATTCCAACCCTTAGGATTTTTTCTATTTCTCTCTTTCACTTTTTCTTTTTCAAAGTCATCTATATGTGTTACTTCATATCAATCTTATGACGCTTATAAATTACGAGATTCATAATGTATGCATGTGACTACTACAATCAAATCTCTGCATTTATAATAGTTTACAATAATTGTAACGCCCTAATATAAAGACATTACAACCCATCACGTATCCTTCACTTTATAGAACACGCCAAGGCTTTAAAATTCTATCCACAATTAAACAAAAACATAATTTCAAAAACTCTCTGAAAGGGTATCTATATAAAACATCTCATGAAAAAAAAAATATCTTGTTGTGAATATCAATGCCAACTAAATCCAAAACATAACAGTAAAGAAAAACTCTCGAACAATATTAACTTGTAAAAAATAACACATAAAAATATTAGTTTTAGTCTTCCACATCTATCTTTGTTCAAAAGCAACTCTAGAACTTGGCTAGTAAATCGAATTCACTAATGTCCACCCCATCATCTACAAAAATATCATATCTTGAAAGATCATAGATTATCTGATCTTCTCCTATTCCTGAAAAATGAAAGGAGTGAGCAAAAAGCCCAATATACCAAACCACATACAAATGCATATGCACACACAGCATATATAATCATGTGCAACTAATCTAACGCAATAGATACAAATTATTATATTTTAAATTAGCCAGCAAACAATATAGTTTAGAACCATATGTAGTTCAAACCTAAAACTGGAGTAATTCATGACTCCATAAAAACAAGCATATAGAAAATAGATAATTATACACATATTAGTGTTGGGAATCTCCCACACACCCGCGACCATACTATCAAAACCTAATCTACCAGAATCATTTCTATGCACAAGTCCTCTTGGGACAACCTTACACATAGATCATTAGGTTGCCAGTATTGCTATCACACTCTGCGTGGTCTTTACTAACCGCAGCCAAACACAATTAACAAAATAATTTAATAAGCCATATAAAATTAAGTAAATTGGATTTCTAATCCTACATCACATATAACAAAATATAATCCTACAAGCACACAACAAATAAGGTCAGGTCGTATCTGAATCAAATTTCAAGGAACAGAAATAAAAATAGCCAAATCTCCTTTAGATTCACAATCCTAAATCACCAAAACTCGATAATATGAAAAACAATTTCAATAACATACACTGTCAAATAACTCCAATCACCTATATCATATAAAACCCTAATTTCCAAAATAAACATAAATCTAAACCTTACTCATTGTTTGGAAATAAAATCCCCAACGGTATTAATTTCCTCAACAATTTTTCCAAAACCCTAGAACTCCATTCAAACCAAATGTACCATAAATCAACAACAACTCTTTTTGTCATATTTACCTAACTTGATCCAAATTGCTTCTTAAACCATCGGATCCAGATCTCCAACAACCTTCTCAAATTTTCTTCTTCGAAAAAAAAAAAAACCCATAAGACTCTAATAGATATATGAAATTCTATAGAGGAAAAAGTAATTTTATTACTTGATCTGGACTACCAAATCCTCTTGGTAGCTATGAGCACTAATAGAGACAAAACTTTTAGGTTTTAGGTTAACTTTTGGAAAAGGAACAAAGAGAAGGATATAAAGAATTTGATGCAACTTTTCAAAATCTGAAACATACGTTGGCAATTTTTAAAACATACGCCAGCGATGTAAACGTCAACAATGGCAACGTATCACTTTGCCATTCGTCTCGGGTCATTTTTCTTCAAGTTTGTATCAACGGTGTAGATTCCAAATCAGGCGGCATAACAATTCTGACCATTTTTCACAAATTAACACTGGCCTTACGCTGCTTAAGCCACAACAATGTACGCCGGCAGCGCTCGATCCTATGCCGAGGCATTGAAGCCGAAGTTTAGCCTGTCAAAATTCATTTTAAATTCAGTCTTTGCCAGGTGATCATAATACTAATATCTATATTTTTGGACCATAAAATCCTTTTATTTTATATCAATTGACACTTTTACTCTTCTTTGCAAATTATTTATTTTGTATATTACAATAATATCCAACAACGCCTTGTTGCTGAAAAAAAGATAAAAAAAAATAAAATAAGATTTGTCTTTTGTATTTGATACTACATAAAGTGCACACCAAAGAATTTTCATATAGGCCATTTAACTTTAAAAAAAATGTCCATAAGGTGCTCAACTGTAAAAAGGTTGGAACTTTTGTAATTCTAAAAGTTCCTGGGGGTGGTTTTGCAATTAATGAGAAATTGAGCTCAACTGCGTTGGAATTGTACGGTGATTACTGAATAGAACTTCTTTCTCTCTCCTCCTCGCGATTTAAGAAACACAAACACAGTTATTAAACACACAGTCTGTTTTTCAAACCTTCTTATTGTTATTATGTCTTGTCTTTCTCTGTCCAATTCCACTTCTTCGATTCAAAGCCCTAACAAATCCCCCAATTTTTTTATGTGAAAACAAAAAAGAAAATCCTAATTTCCGCCCAGCTCTTTCAATCTTATCCTTACACACTCCCAATTATGGCAATCCCCAAATCATCCAAACCTTCATCTTTTAACCACCCAATCCACCTTGAAATCCGCCTCTTCTACGTCCGAATCTCCCCCTGCGCGCCATCGAAACCGTCCCCAACCACCTCACCCTCCGCCACCTCCACCACGAGCTCGGTGTATCCCTAGAGATCAACGGCTCCCGTGTCCCCGAACTCAATCCCGCTTCCCTAACCCTAAAACGCGATCGCATTGATAAGGAAACCCTAGAAGTCACCTACGTGAGCACCGACAACGTTCGTATTACGGGTGGTGTCGAATTCGAGGTCCTAGAGGGTCAGGAAGTGATCCTGTGCGGTTCGTTAGAGAGAATGGATGATAATTGGAGTAATGGGAATGTAGGGAATGGTGTAGAGGGTAATGATGTCAATAATATGAATAATTCGAGTTATTCGGGTTGGTCTATGGACTGCTATGTTGCTAATTTAGGGTTTAGTGGGTCGGGAGGGACGAAGAGTGCGTTTTCGGGTTCGCCTTCGATTGAGGTTTATATTGCTGGGTGTTGTTCTCGGTTCCGGTTATATTGACGAAAACGATTAAGGTTAGTTCTAGGAGGAAAATTCCGGGGAATGGGACGTTGGATGCAATTCCTGAGATGAAGAGATTGGAAAAGAGGAGGGAGGAAGAGAGGTTTCGGATTGAGAATGGGTTGGTCCGCATCGGAGCTTGCAGGTGATCATTAATCATTTGGAAACCTGTTTTGGATCAACTAGTTAGTTTTTGTGGATTTGATTGATTTGTTTTGGATTGTTTGCTCCTTACTGGTTTTTAGGAGCGTTTAGTTTCATGAAGTTGGTTTCATTGTAGCATTAGTTTGAGTTGTGTATTTATGATTCGGTTTGGCTTTGTTAGATTAATGGGGAGGCGGTTATTAACATAATGCTTATGTAGTTGATCATCTATGCGATGTAGGATTGGGAATGTTTTTTGTAGCTCGAGCCTTAGCAAGAATGGGCGGTAACCGTGTGGACAATTAGACCTTGTTGGTTACATGTAGGGCTTGCTTGATTCAACTTAATCCAGGAAGGGTATACTAGAATTACTTTATTGGCATCTTAAATATAACTTCGGATAATAATCTGGGTGATGAAATTGGGCTTCTAAAATAGTGTGAAAATGATAAAAAGGTGCTTCGAGTCATTGCTATTTGACTTGGAACTGTTCCCTCTTTCGCTCGTACACTGTGTTTGGCTAGTTTTTTGAAATAGGAAATCAAGGGAAATCAAAGGAAGAAATGAATGGAAAGGGAATTTAAGGAAAATAAAAAAAAAGAAGAATGTTTGTTTTGTATTTGGTAAGTGACGAAAGCAATGAAAGGAAAAGAAGAGCAATAAAGTCAATGATTAATAAGATTATACTTATATTATTTTTATAAAATATTAGTTAAAGAAGATAAACAAAAGTATTTAATCCATTTTCATCACTTTCTCTTAATTTCTCTTAATTTTGTTCCCTTCTTGGAGGAAATATAAACAGCCATTTTTCCTTTGAGTTTTCTTCAAATCACTTCATTTTCCGCCCACTAAGCATACCTAAACACACACATTTCATCCCATTTCTCTCAATTTCTTTTCCTTTTCCATAATTTTGGGCATTCCAAACACGGTAGTAGTATAGGGAAGGTGGACTTTAGAGGTATTACTAATTGCGGGTTGAAGAATCAAAGCATATCTCCATTTCTGCAGTAATTGATGTTAACCTTTGTTAAACAATGTTGGCATGATTAATTGTAAAACTGTTAAGGTTTGTTTGGATTGCCTGATTTTCATCTATGTCTTATGTATATTTTATCTGCATCTCCATCTTATCTGTTTGATTGGTTTATGAGTAAAATTTTTTGTTTTTTATCTATATTTGTTTCTTCATAAACATCTATTTTAAAACGAAAAAAATAAGATGTCAAAACAACAAAAAACAAATGAAACAAACAGAGTCTAAAAACAACTAAAGATATACTTTACACCTAATAATGCAATAATGTGAAAGTTTGAGCTCTTCTGCTGATAGAGGGATAAAATATACCCTTAGAATTGGATATCACACAATAAATGGAACATGCTCTTTGGTTTGATGTTTATCTGTTGCATCGAAGTACTGGAAGCAGCCAGTAGCTGTGATCCTGTGCATTTTATTGTGCCGGCTGTCTACTCATTTTGCAAGTTTAATGATTTGCAGCTGCCATGTTACTTCAATTTGGTGTTTTTTTGAATCTCCATAAATTAATGTCTTTACCAATGTAAGATTCACCCTTTATGCATTTCTTTTGTAATCTTAAGCTTGTTTTGGTATTGACAGATGGCGTTGACTGAAAACGATGGGTATGATTCAGATGGAAAATTGGTCAGACACCCATTTTACTCAGAGGATATGTATACTGGTGAGGATGGTGAACTTTCGTGGTTTAATGCCGGTGTACGAGTTGGCGTTGGTATTGGCCTTGGTATGTGCCTTGGGATTGGAATAGGGGTTGGGCTGCTCATGCGCTCCTATCAAGCAACCACGAGGAATTTCAGGAGACGCTTCCTATGAGATTCATTATGTGCTTGGAAACCTGCATATAGTTCAGCTTGTATATCTTTTTTGACCTTGGGAAATAACAGAGCTATTTTGGTTTCAGCAAATGCATGTAACGGAGTTGGTTTTTGGATTTTCAAGGCTGTTCCAGTCTTCTGCATCTTGAAGCTTCGAGGAGAAGGGTTTGATTTCAATATGTCTTGTCTTCCTGAAGCTCTTCTTTCTTATGGAAATTTTGTAATATATGTTAGGAGAGGTTACTGCATTACTAGTGCAGATCGGCTTGGTGCGAATATACCGGTGTATCTTTGATCCAATGAGATGTGTTTCACCATGGACCTTGTGGAGGCAGTGGCACTATCTTGGACTGGTAACAAGAATCTTAAGTTTGAGTGTATACTATCCGTGAAGAAGCATCTATATAGGCTGTAAGTAGTTATAATGTGTGGTCTTTCGGTAGTTTTCAATTTTCATCTTAATTTTACTTAATTAGTTGCAAGCTGTAAAATTTGTTATAACTTTTGTTGATTTCCTCACATTTGCTGTCTTTGCTGCATGTGAAATAATCAAGGGCTCGGTTTGTTACTTGTTTCTTATTGCATTCGAAACAGATCTGATAGCTGGGTATAGTAATCTTTCTGTGCTTATGGCTTGAAATTTTTTTTTTTTCCTCCTGCTATTTGGGTTTTTATTTTGTTTTAATGTTTGTGCGGTGGGGATCTTCTATGATGCAATCAAAGATCAATTTTGTCTTTGTAGTTTAGCTTTGCATTTTAAGTGATGGAAGTTGTAGTTGGAACTATATTTAATAATATAAAGCGAATCATGTAAAAAAATATTTATTTTATTTTATTTTATTTTTTCTTCTTATCTTAAGGTGGTTATAAGATAAGTGATGGTTATTGTCCCTCTCCCTCTCCCTCTCCCTCTCTCTCTCGGACACTTTGGATTAAAAGCATTTTCAACTGTTCCTACCTTTTTTTTTCCTTCGTGCATACACATCCTTTTAATTGTTTTTTTTTTTTAAGCACATGCAATGCAGGTGGATCATATGCTAGTATATGTATATATATATATACACACAACACTAAACTGCTATTCTTCGCAATACTTACAAAATTCAATTCCTTAAGTTATGCTGCATGGCATGGATTATGATGTCCGAGTGATCCATGCTACCTAGAATTTTCTCTAGGTATGCAGACTTGCAATCTTCATTACTTTTTATTTGAAATTGGAGCATTAGGATGAAGCAGGTTTGGTTTCCTCTCCCAAAGAAAAAACATAAACCTGCATTCCGAGAAAAAGAAAAGTGATGCTTGAAATGATTCATTAAGGATAAAAATTTACATTCTAACCCTAGTTTGTTGTCTGGACAAAGGTTTTCATTCCTGAATACTGAAAAGTATCTCCATCTATGTTCTTTTTTTATCGTAACTGAGAATATTCGATTGGCGAATATGGTCAGGATATCATTTGATGGAGGAAACTTGGTCTCGACCATGGTTGTTAATTTTAATGTATAGAATCGGCAGATTGGATAGAATTGATGACATTATAAAATTGTAGAACCTATATGTAATTTGGTGTAAAGTTTGTATCTAATCGATTTTGCATCTATTTTGAGTAATAAAAGATTTATAAAATCATAAATTCATTAAATCATACGTTTGAGTTACGATTGAAAAAAGGGTAGATTGAAAAAAATAAGATTGAAAAAAATATGATCTATGTTTTGATTAATTTACAAATACATGATTCGTATTAATATTTTTGATAAAAAGATCATTTGAATTTTATATAAAAGTATTGTTATGATTAATTACTATTAAAGAGATATGTTATAGTTTTATTGGTCTAAATAAATTAATTTAATAAAAAATATTATTAAATAAGTAAAATATCAAAAATTAGTTTTTTAAAAATAAGAAAATTGATTTTTATGATTAATAAAATATTAACATGTGTTATTTTAAAATTATTAAATAATATTGATACTTTTGTATGAAATTCGGATTATCTATTTATTAAAAAAATAACATAAATTATATATTTAAAAATTAATCAAAAAATATATTATGTTTTTGTAATTTGCCCATAAAAAATTTTAATCATTTGTTTGAAAGCAACATGGGAAAAATCGTTTGATGTGGACCTAACCTATGCCGATTTGATTTGGGACCTAACCTCCCGTGACGTGGGGCCATTGCTGGCCTCATCGGAAGCGTCTTCAGATATGCTTACTCTCGATGAGCATATTCCTGGCGCCTAATTCCAAATGTCTGATGCTAGATTTTCTCAACATTTCTAGCTTACAGTTTTGGGATTTTGTTATTGAAAAAATAGAAAATTCAACTAATACCATAATAAGTTCTTTTGAGATCGTGTATATATATATATATTTTTTTATTTTGTTGTTTCATCTTAGGATAAAATTAAAAGAAAATTAAAGATATATATCGAATAAACTACATCAAAAGATAGCAACAATTGTAGGTAAGTTTATATAATATGACAATTTAAGTGGTTAAAAAAAAAGAATAATTATTTTACAAATTGAGTTATATTAGGGATTAATGTTTTAAATAGTTAATAAAAAAAATGGATGATGTCTTATAAAGTGATACAAATTAGTGATATGTTAAGCATTTATTTTTATTCACTTGGAATATTGATTAATTTTTTTAATAATTTAAAATATTGATCCTTTATCTAACTAATTTTGTAAAATATCGATTTTTTTTAACCATTTGAAATTATATGAACTTATTTTCAAATGTTGATACTTTTTTATGCAGGCAGGAAAATAATTCTCTATATAATTGAAAAAATATTTTTTAAAAGATTTAGTGAACTTGTCTTTTAAGTAACTATCAAAACCATATTACGGATACTAAAAAGCAAGTAGATAATTAATAAATAGTTTTTTTGTTATTACTCGGCTAAAAATTTAAGAATATAGTTGTAACTTATATAATTTATTATTTAATTAGTATAATAAATTTTTGAAAATTATTAAGATCATGTCGTCTCTTCTAATATTATGGAATTGTTTCCATAGAGCTACCTTCAAGGGTCCATTTTTTTTTTTATAAATAGATTCTATAAGCATAAAAAACACAAAAGCAACTCCTCTAATTATAAATAGAGAACTAGTGTATATAAACAAATATAAGGTTGTTGCGTCCTTTTTTTCTCTTTTCTTTTTTTTTTTTTTCAAACAAAAAACCATCCTAGATGAGTTTACGCGAACCCAAATTGAATTTAAGACTCGAATTTTCGGGTATGTCCGATATCTTCAATTAGATTAGTGTGTTTCAACCATTATCCGTAATTGATTTGCCATGACCTTGACGTGCCGAGTGTAGATTAATCTTCAAACCTCGCATCTCTTTTAAAAATCTTCTTTTGTTTATTTTTAGTTATATATTATTTAATATTGGTACGCAATAATTTTCTCCACATCAAAAGGGAGCATCATCATTTATCTAATCATTTATATTTTGGCATTTTATGTTAGCACGCAAAGGTAGGGATGTAACCGAAGACGAGTTTGGATGGATCATGCAAAATCCGAATCCAATCCAATTAGATATAAGATGTCTTAGAACCCAATCCGACCCAATAATACAAGTATTGCTTTTTTTTTTTTAAGTTTATTTGAAAATAAATGTATCATTTTTTCTTTAGATTATTTTACTTATAATTGCATGACTTTTAATTTTATAGATTACATGTCCCAGCTACCACTATTTTCAAAACAATTATAACAAACTAAAGATATAAGAATTCATCCAAATTACAGGTTTTCATACCAAAGTATGAAATAATTGAAATAAAAAAAATATATATATATAACATTCTCACAGCTTTTTAATCATCGAACGTTAAAGCACACAAAAACTAAGTGTGTGGATTTTAAAGATAAGTTTCAGTGGTAGATACAATATTCAAAATGCTCAACAACTTTATCCCATCAATTTAAAAAATAATTAAAGTCGATTCATGGATGAGCATGACGATACAGGTGAAATTTTTGTAAAATTTTATGGAGTATTATATATGTGTTCTATGACTTTGTGTATGAAATATGGCTAGGATTGAGGAAGGACCATGTGTGTGTATGTGTATTATTGTTAATGTTTTTAATTTTTTTTTAATTTTATAAGTTCGGGTTTTTATTGGGTTTATATACTTGATCTGAAACCTAACCCGAAACCCTATAGGGTCAAAACCTATAAAGTTTTTAGCGGGTCGGGTGCCCTATAACGACCCACCTGTTGCATCTCTACGCAAAGGAATGCAACTTTTTAAGATAATTACATTTTTTGAGTGTGTGCTACATTTGGTAAAATTCAACCATGTATCGTGATAGTGGAACTGTGTTTAGCACCAACAGAAAGTAGCATAAAGCAATGAAAACTAGTAGAAATTAGTAGAAAGTGTGTGTTTAGCAATGGAAGAAAGTGACGGAAAGTGTAGAAAATGACAGAAAGAAACATTTCCATTATTGTCTTACAAATTTTTCCACTTAAATTGGACAAAAAAACGGAGGAAACATTTCTGCAACTTTCTTTCTGTTGTTTTTCATCATTTTCCATCTCCTATAAGGCAACCAAACACAATGTTCATCTTGTTGAATATGATTGTGGCTGGATTTAACTTAATGACTATTTTTTTAAATGAAGAGATAAAACTTGCGCAAAAAGAAATGATATATATATATATATGTATATCCATATGACCATTTAACTTATACCAATTAGAAACTGAATCATTCGTTTCAACTTGGTATGGTAAAAGTTTGTTTAATTTAGTTTAGGTTTGATTGAAACTAAAGTTGGATTGATTCCTAAACTATTATAGTGTTGGACTGTCTTGGGAATGGGCTTCTTAGGCCCATTTTGATGAAAGCCCATTTCAACCTATTTGGGCATCGACTAACTTGTTTTCACCATAGAACAGCTTTTTGTGACCCATTTCTTGAACGAGTAGAATGAACCTAAGATGGTAAGTTAATCCATCATGCCATTGCAATGGCTCGATCTGCTAGGTTATGCTCACCAATGTCGCTTCTCCTTTAATCATTACCTAACCTACCTATCTCCACCAACCCACATATAAGAAACTTAAAGCGTAATCTAGTGGATCATTATATGCTCTTACAATGTTAGGAACATGTTCCTATGACATAAACTCCACTAATCTCAATCGTCTCAAGTACTTCCTTTATATATACTACTTAATAGAGTGATATGACTAAGAAACATATAGAACTCTCTTATCATTTGAAGGATTTTATTACATAATGTTCGACTTTAGCATGCACATTTTCTCCATGGATTCTTATGCATACAATAAGAATTTAAAATACAAACAAACATATTCAATTTGGTTGGGAATCAACAATAATTTCATTAACAATATTTCTTATCAAAGATGTATGCAATATAAACATGGGAGTTGCATCTCAAGACTCAAGTACCTAAAAAACAACCTTTCCTTTCTCTCATCCTTGTTTACTTGAGTTTACTTGAGTGTGAAGTCTAGTGAGTATCCTTTTATCTTCATAACTCTCATCATAGAAAGAAACCCTGGATTAGTTTTCAGAGTTTAAACAATATAGTATTACAGATTACAATCAAAACATAGATTACAAATAGTATAATCTAGTCATATAATCTTTGGTTGAAAATATACATAATTACCTAAAAATTGACAAAACATTAATTGCTTTTCTTGCATAATTACTTGAAAAAAGCTAGAAGAGAGAGAGAGAGAGAAATAGTTACCTGTTCATATGTCATGACAAAAGTAAAATGAGGGCTTTGTTTTCACTTTTGTTGTATTGTTCTATAATGGCAATTGTTGAACATGGATTTGGTATTTGGGTAAGGAATTAGGCCTTTGTAAGTAAAAGATTTAGTTGGGAAATTGCTAATGTAAGTTTTCAAAAATATTAGGTAACAATCAACATTTAAGCCCATGAAAAATATACAAGGAATACTCCAGAGAAAGGGTGGGGGGATGGGGGAGATGAATTGAGTATTTGCTCAAACTTTCAAAATAATTAATTTTAGCTTTTAACATATCAAAAAACAAATAATTTTGCAGCGGATAAATAAACAAAAGTATAAAGTGTAAATAAAAAGAGGGATAGAGAATAATCAAGCCACAAGATTTAATGTGGTGTTCAACCCTTTGTCTATGTTCCACGGTCCACCAATTGCCTCTTCCGAGGTCTTCATCACCACTATATTAATATCAAACAGTTGGCTCGAAACGAGCAATATTATATCCACAAGAAATAAAATATTTTCTTTCTCTCACTAAGTACTTTTATATGAATAGCAACAAATATAAACTAATCACTAGAGTATATTTTCTCTCTCTTAATATCTACAAATATTATGTATAAGAGAATAGAGAAAAAAAATTTATTTGATCACAATTAATGAGCTCGTAAAATAATTTAGCACTTCATTCTTTTTATGTTGGGACTTTGCATATAAACAACCTTTGAAATTCAAAAGTCCGTTAGACACAACGTCTATAAATTACCAAGCATTAAATACACTTAAACGGTTCTTTTCTTGCCACATTAGCCTCATTTTTTAAGTAAAAAAAAAAGCCTCGTATTTAAGTTGTTGTGTCTCAAAACAGTTGTCGCGCTTTACTTGACATACCCAACCTTGACCTTCGATATCCTTTCACACACCTGCGCTTCTTTGAGCCTCAATTTTGCACCTATCGAGCCTTAAACTCTTAATATGTCGAGGCCTAAATTTAAGCATCAATACCACTATTTGCTTCTTTAGCTTTGTCGAGTCTTAACTTTTTAGCACGTCAAGCTCTAACTCTTGATATGTGGAGGCCTAAATGTGACTCTTGATATGCTCCTGTTTTACCCTTGACATGCTCTTGTTTGCCCTTGATATGCTCCTGTTTCGGTAAAATTTATAAAAAAACTCCAAAAACTTGCACAAAACACACACATATTCATGACTAATTAAGTGTAGTTTACAACAAATAAATGATTATTTGTGCATTATATTGTCTTATAAAAAATTCACATTGAACTCTTAAGTTCAACAGCCATACTTCTGTCTTTTGTATTCTTCACTATTCTCCTTAGCTATCTTACTAACTTGACCGTCGAAGTAGTCACAGGACAATCCCCCTAGTGCTTACTAACTTGTAATTGTTTTGTAAGTCCATTACATTCTTGGCCCAAATTAGCTTATCTCCACTTATGAAACTTTGGTGCCAATAATATAGGAAGTAAATTATTAATTCTATTGCAAAGGGATTATTTAGAAGAGAATTCAACTTAATGGCCTTGGACTAGGATTTTGCTAGACCTATCAACCGCTTTCAACCGTTTTTAGCAAGCTTATGTACTTAGTAAACAACTTGTTCATGGGTTTAGACCACAGAGTCCTAAGATAAAGAAAAATCTATAATAAGAGGTCACAACTCAATTGTTGCTTCTTAGAGTTATTTTATAGATGTTGCAAGAGCTTATTTTTCTCATTGATCATTGATGTCACACAATGAACAATGATGAGCTCCATGATATACAAATAAGTAGCTTCTTTTCTTATTTGTCACAATTAAGAATTTAGATTGTCATGCATGTATACTTGTATTATCAAAATTTTGTACTTAAGGATTTAACATCTAATCAAACAAAGAACACTTAGCCTCCAATGTTATCTTCCCGTGTGACATTGATTCAACACTTATTTGAAATCATTTGAAACGTACTAACATATGGTCGCACGTGACTAATCATGAAGAAAACCAATTCAAATATGCACTAAACCTTTTTCTCTTGTGAACTGCCTAAAACTCATCAGCGGATATCATGGCCCAAGCTTTCAATTAACATCTTGAATGTTCCTATCAAATAGATGTTGTTTCCTTCACCTTTGTAGTCCCGATAAGAAAAGAGAAATAACAACATTTCATTTGGATATTGATTTATCACATATGTAAGTCATATAAATAAGATAGTGATATGAAAACAAACTGAGGTAATGTATACTTTTGGCGTAAATGAATAACTAGCTCATAATTACTCAAGCTCTGTTTATTATTTGCTAAAGTTCAATTTAGTTATGATCAAGCTTAGTTTAAGCTTGAGCTACTTGAGTATCTTATAATGAAATATATATCAAGCTTTATTGAAATTTAATTAAGTATGATCTTTGATACAAATTTAATTAAAAGGAATTTTCCATAATAAACAAATGTAAGCGGGTTTAGGAGAGTCAACTTCAAATGACTACATTGATTATGTTGTTTTTTGAAACCTTAATTAGAATATCCAATCAAAACTCTATCCCCCATTTTAACAGAAGTCTAAAACAACCCAAACCCTTTTCATTGGAACAAAAACCCAAACTTAGAAACAAACCAAAAGAAGAAAGAGGAGCTAGGGGACTAATAACTTTATAGAAGTTATTTTTTAAGGTGAATGTCACACTTGGTACTTAAACTTTACTAAATTGCATAATTAATTATTTGAAATTTAAAAATATCAATTTACTATATACAGAATTTTCAAATTTATTTAAAATACTTAAATAAAGTTGTTAATTATAAAAATAAGTAAAGTTTAGGTAATTAGCTATAAAATTGAGCAAAGTTTAGATAATCGAATGCAAAAATAGGCAAAATTTTTGTAAATATGGGTACAATTTATAAAGCTAGTGAAACTTATATGGTTTAAATAAATAGATGGGGTAACTGGAAAATATATCGCTATAATTATCTAATACATAAATAACTATTTATTATTTGACAAGATTTAAATAGTTATTCATAGTTAAGTGAATATTAAAATAAATATTTTATGAAATAAAGAGAAAAAAGATTCAATTGCAGGTATATGTATAATGTATAAGTGATGAATAGGGAAATATCTATGATCCTGTCTTCAATAAAATAACTATTAAAATAAATATAATAACTGAAATATTAATTATTTTAGTGATTCGATCATGATTGGGTATGACGTGATGGGATTAGTCTCATCAAAATTAATGGCGGGATAATAGAATTTTTCAATGAATAGTTATCTTAATTTAAGAGAATTTTTGTGATCTAAGATCGTACCTTCACTCATCTGAAAATCAAATAAATTTCATAACGACTGAAAAAATTTTGAATCGTTTATTGATATGATAAGATCGGTGTCGTTATAGCTGCTGCCAACCGTAGAAGATTAAAATGAACGAAGGGTAGTTTCTAAAATTTAAAAAGACAACTATGAATCTGAAGCCCGTTCGTAGAGGGTCTATACATCAGAAGGTTGGTAGGATAAAAGGGAAAGGGCAAGAAAAGTGAATACAGGGAGTTACACCAAAAAGTGTCGCAAGTAAGAAGACAAAGACCGAGGTCGGATCTTGCATCCAAACATAATAGTATTCCTCAACCTCGGGAGTTTTGAACAACCTCTTAATTCTTGACCCTTCTCTCTCTCTCTCTCTCTCGAGTTTTTCTCTAATACGAAACTCACCAAAATGAAATGCAAGTGAAATTAATTCAATCCACATTTCCATTTCATTTCCCCAAAATTTAAATTGAAAATCTAAAAAACACTCCAACACCATCACCACCACCACCACTGAAACCCTAACAACCACCACTACCACCACCGCCTTCGCAATGTCAATGTCGATCTCATTACCGCACCAACGCACCACGCACTCGCCTATATCATTTCCCCTAGTCATTACTCTCAACTGCATCGAAGATCCTTCCCTCGAACAATCCTCCCTCTCCGGCGTCGCCACAGTCGAACACCTCCCCCTCAGCCGCCTCGCTTCCTCCGATAAGTCAATCGAATCCGCCTCCGCCGTCCTTATCCATTCCCTCGCTTACCTCCCTCGCGCCGCCCAGCGCCGCCTCCGTCCTCACCACCTCATCCTCTGCCTCGGCTCCTCCGACCGCTCCGTCGACTCCGCTTTAGCTTCCGATCTCGGACTCAGGCTTGTCCATGTCGATACTTCGCGCGCCGAGGAGATCGCGGACACCGTGATGGCGCTCTTGCTGTGCTTGCTCCGGAGGACGCATTTGCTCTCTCGCCACACACTGTCAGCGTCCGGATGGCTCGGCGCGGTGCAGCCGCTGTGCCGTGGCATGAGGAGGTGTAGGGGTTTGGTTTTGGGGATCATTGGTAGATCAGCTTCGGCGAGGTCACTCGCGAGCCGCAGTTTGGCGTTTAAGATGAGCGTGCTCTATTTCGATGTGGTTGATGTGAGTAAACGAGAATAACTAACCCATTTATGTTAACTGAATTTTCGGTTATAGTAGTTACCTGTTCACTTATATGTAACTGAGGATTTGTGTTCTTCTTTTGCATTTTAACTTTACTGAATTGTGGTGATATTCTGCTTGAGATTACTGTTTTTGAAACCGAAACATGGTTACGATGAATTAGCATATGTTGAAGTAAGTACAAATATGATCATTATCAAAATGCCGGATGTGTATTGAATTGAGGTGCTGCTGGATCGGATACTGGAGCGGTTTGCAATATCACTGTGCTTTCTTTATTCTGCTGGTGTTGTTTGGGTTCTGGTTGTGTAGGTTTGGACTGGTTTAGGTACATTGTGGATTCATTATGCTTGGTTGCTTCGGTCATATGTAGTTTTCGGACTCACTGTGGTGCTGGGTACTATGTCTAGTTGATTTTATGAGTCTCTTCTTGCAAGGAAATTACCCTTTAGTGGTAGTAGGAGCCTGAATTCAATTTTCAAAGTTACTTACTAGCAGTTAGATACTAATGTGTTTATCTTTGAAATTTCTATCTGATTGAAGTCCTGCCGTATTGCTAACTGATATGCATTGGTGATTACCATAGGCAATTTGTGTTAACGGGCCATTTTTGTGTCCAATTAGTATTAGTTCCAAAAGTACATGAAATTAATTATTGATGACAGATAATTAAGTTATAAGATGATTGTCCTTATTCATATCATAATAGTATCTTTGAGTTGTGTCTTGTGTTGGTGTGTTGTGTTATCAATTGCCAGTGCTACTGGTGATTGGCAGCACTTGTTTTGTCATTCATTTGATGGTGCTGGGTTAGATTGAGTTTTAGGTTTTAAAGTGCTATCTTCAAAACTTACATTATGTGTGGCTCTTAGTCGTTTTAATTTTCTTGTGCTGTGACTGTTTCAGCTTATGTCAAATAGAAAACTACGACTTTTTTGGTTGCTAAATATATTCTACATCTTGAAACTTTATCACAGCTAAATGTACTTATCCTTGTCTTCTTGGCTTTGTTTTCTCAGGGAAATGGAAAAGTATGCAGATCCTCTATATCATTTCCTGCCTCTGCTCGAAGAATGGAGACACTAAATGACTTGCTTGCTGCTAGTGATATTATTTCCCTTCATTGTGCACTTACAGATGAAACTGTTCAGATTCTTAATGCAGAATGTTTGCAGCATGTAAAGCCTGGTATGGTCTCATTGATGTGAGATACTTGTGCCTTCAGATCTTTTGGTATCTATTCTTTAGTTTAGGATATGAAACTACAAGATTTTTCCTGCTATACAGGGGCATTCCTCGTGAACACGGGTAGCAGTCAGCTGCTGGATGATTGTGCTGTGAAGCAGCTTCTAATTGATGGAACCCTTGCTGGCTGTGCTTTGGATGGTGCTGAAGGACCACAGTGGATGGAAGCATGGGTATGATGACTTGTTTATGATCTTCTCTTTTTTTTTTTTTTTTTTTTTTGGTGTGTGTGTGTGTGTTGGCGGGGGGGGGGGGGGGGGGTGGTGTGTGGGGGGGTTGTGGTGGGGTTTGAGGGAAGAGGGAGTTGTTGGTGCACACTGAATGTGGGATAATTCTGATTTGTGTCTTTCTGGTGTTGCAAGTGATACATGATTTATTTGTGTTCTAAGAGTGCAACAGGCTGATGTTAAATTCTTGGTGAAACATGCTTCATATTCTCAGATTTTTGTCATATTGCTTATCCATTTGCCATCCCATCCTTCAGGTAAGAGAGATGCCCAATGTGTTGGTCCTTCCACGTAGTGCTGATTACAGTGAAGAAGTCTGGATGGAGATCAGGGAAAAGGCGATATCTATCTTACAGACATACTTTTTTGATGGAGTTGTTCCAAAAGATGCTGTCGAGGATGAGGATGAGGAGGAAAGTGGGATAGCTGATGAGAACACTCAGCTTGATAAGCCACTTAAAGAAAGTACTCCCCAGGCTTCTCTGGGTGCAAAACTAACAGACATTACTCAACTAAGTCAAGAAAGTTCCCAGCAAAGGAGCACTAACCAACCAGATGAATCTCCCAGCCAACACCAGGTCTCAAGCTTGTCTCAGAATGTTCCTACAGTCTCCCGATCAGAAGGAAGACGCAGCAGGTCTGGTAAGAAGGCAAAGAAGAGGCATGGTCGTCAAAAATCACACCAAAAATCTGACGAGCCTTCAATAGGAAAAGAAAGTACTTCAAATAGAGAAGATGACACTGCTATGAGTGGCACTGATCAAGTATTAAGTTCTAGTTCTCGTTTTGCTTCCCCTGATGAATCAAGAAGCAGGAAGATACCAATGGAATCAATGCAAGATTCTTATACAGGACTGCCTCAAAAGCTAAACAGGAAGCTGGGTGAAGGACCAGGACAATTGCTGAAAGATGGGTATGTGGTTGCTTTATATGCAAAAGACCGCCGTTCACTTCACGTCTCAAGACAACGAGTCAAAGGTGGTGGCTGGTTCCTAGACACCTTGTCAAATGTGACTAAAAGAGATCCTGCTGCACAATTTCTTGTTGTTTACGAGGCAAGGTCAGTGGACTGTTTTTTTTTTTCCTTTTATCGCTTTTGCCTTTGCTTTTGCATTGGTCTTTGATAAAATTGGTAGACGTGTGTTGATGTTTGAGTTGTGGGCTTGTTTGCTGATACAATATTGTGTTACCCTGATTCAGGACACAGTTGGTTTGCGGTCATTTGCTGCTGGTGGGAAGTTGCTGCAGTAATGTAGATTCTTCAGAAAAGTGCATAGATATGTTTTGATGCCTTCATGAAACACTTTTAGCTCTTGTTTTTCCCTATGGCCATTGCCTATCACTTATAACATCCCCATTAACATTCTTAAGCCTGGCAAATGGCCATTAGGAGTACTCATAATATGTAGATCTACATGTTTGCCCTATGCGTAGTTTCTTTAGCATTCTGGTGCTGACGTTTTCTTCCAGGCTCAGCATTGCTATAACTAAGTAAATATGGCCGAGCCAATAGCACTTTTGAAGCCAAATCAATTCTGACATAGTGCTCAGTATGTGTTTAGAGTGTTGATCATTTGCAAAGAGGAGAGGTGTGTTTCCTGAAAGGATGAAATGCTTCATACTTTGCTCCGCAAGAAGGCCAGAATAGGATTTAGCGTTGTTGGCTAAGGGCAATATAAGTTCTGGTGGTTTTAGTGTCCTTAATATAGTCCAGCCCATTGAATTTTGTGATTGAGTGCAAACTGCTATAACCTATGCAGATTTTTTTCTTTTCTCAGGCTTATTTTTTTGGGTTTTTTCTAATACAGATAAATCGAAGAATGGAATTTGTGTTTGCAAGTCACAGCTTTGATGTTTGGGAGAGCTGGACATTTGAAGGTTCTTTAGACGAATGCAGGCTGGTCAATTGTCGAAATCCACAGGTAAGTGTCCATCTAGCTCCATTTCAACATTGTTGTCTAACTGAAATTTGGAAATGCTTTGAATTGTGAGAGATTACGACAGAATACTGGACTGAAGTAACCTTCTCTCCTGCAGTGCTGCTGCCACTTTAGCTGTACCATTCCTTTAATCATTCCTTTCTTAACTATCATATGCTGTATCATGGACCAGTTTTTGCGTTGAATGCACACACATATCCACGTTTCCACGCTGATACGTTTATGGCTCGTTCACTTCGTTTTATAGAATAAGAGGGGAATTATCCAATTCAACATGAATGTAATAGGGTTGTAATAACTAATTACACTGTATACTTAGTATAAAAAATAAAGCAAGTAATTATTGAAGTAAAAAATAAAATATCTATAATGCCTCTTGTCTATATTATAAATGGAAGGTAATTGCATGAGTGATATTTCAAAATAAGAATATTTATGACAAAGTTGGAAAATAAACCATTGAATGACAATTCATACATATGGAATATATGAATTGCTATTCCTCATTTTGTGTAATAGTAATTTATAAATCATCATTCATCTCTAGTGAATACCGTAATAATAGGTATAAACAGAATGAGGAGGGAATGAATAGCGCTATTCATGTCAAGTAAATGGATTGTTAATAAAATATTAGTACTTTGGTATCCACAGTTGCTTATCTATTAATTGGTTCACCATTTTGCATCTGCAGGCTGTACTTGAAGTATATGTTGAAATTTTGGCGGCTGGAGGAGATGATGATGGGATCATTCGTTGGCTTGATTAGGGTTGACATGCTAATTGAAGGGTTTTGTCTTCTTCATCATCACATTTGTATAAGCAGCAGATCTGTAAATCAATTTTATTATTATTATTTTCTTGATTTCACTTTTCTTTCCCTTTTAAAGCTTCTTGTTCTTGAGGTATTTACCTTTTTATTTATTTTTTTGAATGTATTTGCGATGAGTTGCTCCACCTTCGGGTGTGTAATTTAAATTCCACGATTTTTCTCCTTGTATTTTTATTTCTTTCTTTTTTGGGTGTTTCATTTTCATATCCAACCAATTGAGATCTGATTACATCATGGGACTGACTCAAGACTTTCTTTTTTTTTTTCTTTTTTCCTCTTTAATTTTCTACGGTTGCTGTAACTTTGTTCAGTCCACTGAAAAACAATGTTCTACCTGTAGGTGTACCTTCTTATTGTGCGAAGCTCGAAAACTTTGTACAAGAAAAGGCTCCTGTAAATCCATAAACTACAGGATGCGGGCGTGCATGTTGCCCTTATAAGTGCACAAAATGTACTTGTGTTTTTGTGTGTTGTATGCCTCTCTGTTTTCGCTTATAAATTTTTTTCTCTCTTTCGCTAATAAAATGTTGGCAGGTTCAAAACATCAATCCTAGAGTTTTCATTATCGTTTGTGTGTATCACCATAATATGTGGTCGGATGGTTGGCAAGGGATGCCTTTCCTCTTCAGTCATCATCACGAACACAGTATAATGCTATGCTTGTTTCATCGTATTCCGGTTATTTTAACATCGATCAAAAAGTAAATACTGATAAAAGATTGACAGTTTTATTCATAAACAAATCAAATAAACATGATTCAGTTATGATATAAATAAGTTATAGATATAGATGTGATATAAATAAAAATCAGACAACCTAAATAGACCTATTAGTCTTTTATAAACTTTATATCAATACAATAATCAACATAAATTGAATTGTGCTCCTTTAACAAATCGTAAGCTGTTTGATTGTTTTTCTCATAACTTGTTCACTTAATTATAATGCACAGCAACCTATAGCTGAAGGAAATCAGGATGGAACTGCAACTGTGGGTGCTAAAAAGTTACAACTTGATTCGTGATTTGCTTAGTGGATACAGCATTGTCTTAGCCTCCTTGGCCATTGGCACATGATGAGACGAAATTTGCTATTTTCGTTCCAAGTGCAATCACTGTAATTATTACCCTGGAAAAGGCTGCTGAAATTGCTAATCAACTCTTAAACCTTCCACTTCCATGGTTTTATTAATGGTGCAATAAAGTTCGTCAAAAGTGCTAAAGTGGCATGTGAGAAAATCTGTTAATCATTATTGTTATTTTTTCTCCATTAAATTTGAGCATTTAAAGTGTAGATATAAGAGGTTTAGAACTTAATTGGTAGTCCACAATAATACCTCTGGTTGGTGTAATGAAATAAAGTATGAATAGAAGTAAAAGAGTACATCTAATATGAATAAATTTTAGGGAAAAAATACAACTTCTAGTTTTTAATGTTTCATCCTTTTTTTATTTCAGTCATCAAGCTTTATTGTCTTTAATTTTGATTCTTAACATTTAATAAATCTTACAAAATCTGACACTCTTTAACACAATTGATTTTTTCGCTAGTGTTTTGACATCTGGTTAAATTTGATTCATCTATGTAATTAAGCTAAATAAATAATATAAGAAATAAAATAGTAAAACATTGAAAAAAAAGCTGAAATATCTTTTGAGGAAAAAAAATTGCTGTTACAATTTGTTGATCAGGTAACATAAGGGTAGGTGCAGCCAATCATAAATAAAATTATTTTTGTGGGAGAAAAGGTGAGAAGTCCACTGCCATTGTTCCACCACTTTCCTTAAACTTTCTTGGAAAAAGGGGTCTTGAATGCCCACAGACCCACTGCAGCAAATTACCAAACACCCAAATCATTCTCAGCTATCCTTGATTTCGATCAATAAGTGCACCATTTTTCTAATTGAATCATCTTTTACATAATCAATCACTTGCTAATCTAAATCAACCAAAGCAAATCTTAAAGATTGCCCCTTTGCAAGACATCCCTTCCTAACCTTCCCTAAAAATTTTCTAAACAAATAATATCTAGAGGTTTTTGAAATTAGGTGAGGTGCATGTCTTGCGATACATGATTTTAAGCATTTCTACACCATATTTGTTAATTTTTAATTTTGCCAAAATTTTAAATATATTTACTATTTATTTAATTAATATTTATTTCCTTTATTATTTATTTAAAATAATTATGTAGATGAATCACATCTAATTACGTGTCTAACAATGACGGAAAAGCTAATAATGTTAAAAAATTCTAATTTTGTAAGATTCGTTTAACGTTAAGGAATCGAATAGAAAAAAAAATAAAGGTTAAGGACTTAAATAAAAAAACGGATGAAATGCTAAGGACTAAAAATGTATATTTCCTTTTTTTTTTAACAAAAATACATCAATCAAATGGATTTATGCAATAGGATTGTTCGATGAAAAGTTGAGGTAACAAAGATCCAATCCAACACATCTCCTTAAGTGTTAAAATGTTCTTTATAAAGGATACAATCTCTCTTAGAAGAATAAAACTCACCTTATTAGTTGGTAAAACAACTTTATAGATGCAATCAGGTGGATTGAATCGCTATAGGGTGTCTGATTTGCCTGACCTATTAAAAATACTATAGGATTTAGTGGCCCCATCGAAAATTTTTTTACAACCCTACAAGGTTTAGAGTCAAGTTGTTGGTCATAATTATGATATGATGGAAACCCAACCCGCTAAAATCTAATAAAAATTCAAAAGAAAATTCTAGAGAATTAGAATAATTGTCACTCTTCTCTCTCTTAACTATTATTAATTGTGATATTATCTTTGAAGTTTAACCGATAATTCAATATTTATTCAAGTTAAACTAATATTCATAGTGTATAGTACATTGTATCTTTTATTTGCTATGCCATGTGTAAGAGTTGAAGTTTCACAAATAATATGTTAATTTTTGGTTTGCAAATGAGAGATGTCTTTTTTTCTTTTTTTTTTTCATATTATTTGGAGATATTTTTCTTTATTTTAATAGCTTGACTTGAATTTCATTATTTATTTATGGGATTAGAAAAATTTTTGGTTTTGATTGTATGTTTAGATTATTCTCAAATGGGATGGGTGGGTTGATCTGATATCCTATGGAAACAAGTTTAGCATAGTAATAAAAACCTTTTACAGAACCAGGTTTGGTTCAGGTCATCCAAACCTGCTCTAGTCGCATCCTTAAACAAAACTTATAGCTAATTCCATGTAAGGGATGAAAATGAAAAAAAAAAAGAAAAGGAAAAACAACAAATATATAAAAGTCAACTTGATCTAAAATATCACCGACAAAACAATATTAATTGATGGACCTATGTAAATGTAATAGCTGCCATGCTTTTATTCCCAATATCATATTATATATGAGTGATTATAGTTGCTTATTAAAATAAATAAATAACATGTTATACATATAGATTAAGCTAGTGTAATTTAATATATATATTTGAGTGTAGAATGATTATGTTTGCATTAGTATAATAAATGCTTAATATTGATTTACATATTGATGTTGTAATAAAATGAGTAATAGTAGATTTACAAATATATTTCAAGTATAGTGTAGCAGATTTTTTTTGGAAACCAAAAGCTAGCTAAATGCTTTTGTTTTACTTAAATTAATAAACTTAATTAAGCCTAATTAAAAAGCTACTTTATGACTTCATGTGAGCTGCCTTAAAAGTCAATATTGGATAAACACTAAGCACAAAAAAATACCCTATTTCGTCCAAAATCAGACCACCGTCAAAACAACCTCCCAAACAAACACAAAACCCATTATTTTCTCTTCCAAAGTTACCCCAACTTCAAGACCAAGATCCATAGCCAAATTCTTGCAAGTTGGCCACCAAAAGATCATTCTAAAGCCTTGCAAACCAAGTCTAAAGATTTAAGGTAAGTTTGAGTTACATTTGATGCAAGTTTCATAGTGTAGAGTTTGTTAAATAATATTTGATATGTATATATGTATTGGTGATGTGTTGATGAAGGTTTGGGCTACCAATGAAGTATATTATATGCATGTTTAGTAGTTGAAGTGTGAGGATGAAAATGCAATGATGTATGAGTGGTGTAGTAAAGGTTAAGTGAAGTTGAGCTTGTTGAATGTTGTATTGATTGGAGGGTGGAGATTGAAGTGAAATGATGTTGTTTAATGAGTTGGAAATGTATAATAGATGGTGTGAAGTTCATATATCAAGTTATAGAGAGCTAAGAAAGTATTTTTGTTGAAGTTAAAAGTGTTAAAGTTGTAAAAATTTTGTATTCAAAATAGAGGAAGGCGAAAAATTTTCATACAGCCCCATATGGAAGGGTGTTTCATCCTCTGACCTTGAAAATGCACTTTTCCTGAGTTGAAACAGCCCTATATGGGGGAGGGGGGTGTATGGAGGAAACGGCCCTATATGCAATGGTGTATCACTCTCGAATGGAAAAGTGCAATGTCACTTGGTTGAAACGGCATCCCATACATCCTGTATGACATCATATTTCATTTTCTGACCTTTCATATGTTTTTTCCCTGAGTTCATACATCTTGTCATACGGCATGTATGGATAGTTGTACAGTTCATACAACTTGTCATACACCCCTGTTTGGTCTTTCCTGTTGCAACATTGTTTTGAATTTTGCTCATAACTTTTTCATCCGACCTTTGATTGAGGTGAATCAAGTTGCGTTGGAAAGCTTAAAAAGAGATATACAATTTTCATGTTATGAGTTTTTATAAATTCAGAAATTATCAATGCTTAAATTTTACTTCTTTCAAGCTGCTACATTTTTATAAATAAAGTTTAAAACTTGTTTTTGTTTGATAAATATGTTTTTGCTTAGAAAATGAATTTTTTAAAGCTAAAATGAGATAGATTAATGATATTTGATATGTAATGATGATTGAGTGATATAATTAAGCATGATTTAAGTATATTTGTAGATTTAATCAATTATCGATTTTATATGATTCTTAAGCTAAAACTAGTTATGTTGTATATATGATTTCCTTTGTTTGTTTTAAGATCTTGTGATAAATTATTTGAATTTCTTTGAATGGTTATGTATGAGATTAGTTGATATTGAGCTTGAACTAAATGTGAAATTGTAATAATTTGATTAAACAGTTATTGATCCTCACTCGACTACCTCCATTAATTCCCGAGCTAGTACAGGTACTCAGTAACGCATTTGTTCTTTGCTTAGGATAGGCATATCTTTAATAAATTTTAATATAGAAAAACTTAAACATTTTTTGAATTGATGTCTCTCACGTTTTTAAATCCGTATCTGGCCTAGATGACAATCGGATCCTTCGAGGAGCACACTTATTCAGATTGAGACATGGTAGTTTAGGCGCTTAGCCACCCCATCTTTGATAAGACTAAGTGGTACGGCGAGTAACTGATGGGGAAAACTATCAGCGTAACGTTGCTTAAGCTTAGAATGAATAATATGATTTATTCAAATGTTTTATGGGAATAGTTGACTAAGTGATGTTATGGACTAAAATAAGTGAAGTTGTGTAACGGCTGTTAACCTAGATGAAGTTATTTTCTCTTTTATGGATATATCATCTAAGAGATATAAGTATCCGAGCTACTTATATCAACCCCCTGAGTGTCATGATCGTTACTCAAGACCCTCAGATATCCTTATTGTTCGGAGTTGAAATACTCCATTGATGTTTGACTAATTAAAGATTATCTAATAAGTCAATGATTGTCACATTGCATTATAGTTTAAGATCGTGTGAGCCATTAAGTATTTGTTTTTGTTACTTGTATACTAGGCCTATGACTCATATTTTTATCCTTTTCAGGTGTGGATGACGAATTCTATACAAGTAAGGGATATGGATCGGATTTTGAGGAGTTCTTAGATGATTGGGAGGAGTAGAGATGGCCTTGACATTGATGGAACCCTTATGTAATAGAATAGCTATATGTACATATATGCTCTAAAAACTTATGTATTAGTTAATGGGATTTTTGTTATCTTTTGATATATTTTGTAAATGGCTTGTTTATAAGCCTTGTTTGTAATGTATGTATATATGTATGTATGTATGTGGTTGTATTATGTTTGGATCTTTTATGAAGTAATAAAGTTAAAAGTTGTATTTTATGAAATGTATTATGTACTATTAGTAATAAAGTTTATTCTTATAAGATATTTAGGCAAAATAACTATAAAAATTGATCCTGGATGACAACCTTACATATAATAGTGTAGATTATATGTGGTTGGGGAACTGGGTTTGCCTATTTTAAATATGAGGGTTAATCTGGGGCCTTACAGTAAATTTACTGAAAAGTGCAATTAAGTCAATTTTAGTACCGATTGGACTTTTTAGGGCACCTCACTTACCATTAGCTAATGTGGTGCTTTCAACCTGTAGTAGTTTGCCACACAATTATTTTTCTATTTATTATTAATCATACGAATATTATATTTTACTTATTTATATTTTACTTATTTTATTTTAATCAGTTACAAAATTTATATTTTAGTAATCTGTATCTGTCTGTATCTATATCTGTATAGAAATGATATGTAAAAATATGTTCAATTTGCATCTATATTTACCTTTATTGATCTATTTGATCTTTTTCATGAAACTGTCAAACTTTTTTATATTTATCAATTTTTTGATATACAATTTGTTAGAAAAAAATTTCACAAAAGTGTCTGTAGCTGCCAAAAAAAGCTAAACAAACAGACCCAAAGACCATAACATTATAGGTTTTACTTCTTCAATCACAACTTATATGATTGCACTTTACATATGAGACCTTTTGACATTTTGTTTCCAATGGACAATAATAATACAACCAACAATACCTTGTTAATCCAATTCAGTCTAGTAGAAGTGAACAAAGGCCTCGACGACGACGACAACGACAACTACTACAAAGCAAAACTTCTGTTGTTGGATCCAATTTAACTCGCACATGCATCAAGCCACATGTACTCACTAAACTTCGTTCCAACAAGCAATTGGTACACTAGGTGCATAATGTCGTAAATCAGGAATCTGTAAACAATCCTGAGGCTTTGCTACACAAGAATCAATACATTTCTTCGTTATTATTTCTACAAAAATCAAACAACAATCAATCTGCCATTCAAATACTCTACCAATGAATAAATTAAAAATCTGTACAAATCATTTTCAGCTAATTAAGACATTAAAATGACATTACACTTGATCAAATACTCTAATACAATCCAAAAATAACTTCAACTAATTGATCAAACAATATGATATGTAGTCAAAACAAAACATTACATTTGATCGCTTCAATTTAAAAATTACCTTTTGTAATTAACAAATAATTTTTAGCGATTTGATGAAGCATCCTTGGTATGCGAATTTCATTGCACTTGATTAAATACTTATTCAAACAAATCATCATTCTTGTACAGTGGTAACCACCAAAAGATTTTCACTTCGTAAAGCATCCTCGGCGCTTTCCCTCCATTGCTTTGCAAAGAAAAATAGAGGACATCAATCATGGAATAGAAGAGTCTTAAATGAAGGGGTAACCATTGGAAGTTTTTACTTCGTCTTGCATGCGATTGCATTAAGTGTAAACTCAAAGCCTTTTCATCGCCTCATAAATCCTATGTGCTTACCCTTGCACAATAATACTTGATAGGAATTCAATAGGAGCACTGATAGCTGTAATCACTCAATTTACATCCTCAAATAAATAATCATTAAGTGAATGATTAAAAATGTTGAAAAAATTTTAAAAAATTACAAAAATTACTCCAATTTTTTTTTCACAATCTAAAAATATTAAAATATGAGAAATTTAATTATTGTTTAACAATTTGAATTATCATATTCCAAGGTAAAATTCTTAAATAATTTCTTGATAAATTCCACAAATATAAAAAGGATAAAATTAGAGATACACCATGAACGAATGAAAATAAATTTAACCGAATGATGTAATAATCAAATATATAAATATAAAATTTTGGATAATTAAAGATATAAATGATGAGTAACTAAATAATTATTAAGAATGGAACTAAATCTAAATAACTTAAATATTAAGATGTTTTATGAAAACAAAAATGACATGAAACCCAAATCATTACATTAAAGAATAAAAATTATAATCATATAATACATGAAATAAACAATTTGAAGCTTGGAGAAAATCACAAAATGATACTGATCTTGAAATGCTTTACAATAACACCAAATAATTCAAGTTTTAACAAATGTAAAACATAATACCAAAATTTGATCTACACTAATTAGAATAGCACAATGGAAACGTAAATGAAAGAATAAATCTTAAAATGATTGAAAGCTTTCTATAATAAAATTTAAAGTTAATATAAAATGTTAGCTACCAATAGATGATTAAAATATTTGTTTATTTAGTTAGAAATAGCTCAATTAACTAATAAAATAGAGGGATAATTATGAATTTTTATTAGAATTGTGTTAATATAATTCTATGCACAATCACGTGTGTGCTGCGTGACTATCGCTACATGTAACCTAGGGAAACAACACATATGAGGATAATCAAGAGAGAATCGAGTAGGGAGGAGGAGTGGACAGTTTCAGTAGACTCTAACACACTTGTGACAATGAGAGAGTTAGGAAGCATCAACCTCCTAATACTATAGGATCGTGTGCATTCTTGAGTAAATCAAGTATTTGATTCATCAGTGAGAATTTAGTAGCACGACGACGTTTTACAAAATTTCACTTATCCATGAGGTGGGGACTAGAGGTATTATAAGATCTAGTCGTTGATGTCGTTCATCAGATGAGACAAATACTAACGGCTAATATGAGTACCCTCATGATGGATAAAGAATGAGCTCCTTTATGGACCCACCCACTGAGGCCTTCATTTGTATTGTTGTAGCCAATTAGAGAGATTAAATTAGCAGGCCAATTCCAATAGCTTTACTCTAAGTCTATCATCCCAAAACTCATTTGATCATCCCAAAACAACTAGCCTAACTCTTTAAGCCCTGTCACATTACCCAAATAATTAAACTAAAATAAAAATGAGGCTTAAAGCCTTATTAATCAAATTCACGCATCTACAGAATTTATCTAGATATCAAGCTTAAATAGTTTAATCAAATCAAGTAAATCAAATTATATAATATAACTAGATAGATCGACGTAATCAAATTAATGAATAGATCTAATTGAAATTAAGATTTCAAATTTTCCTTTCATTTATTATTTGCTTTAACTATTCTTTTCATAAATCAAATTATCTTATCTTTTGTCTTCTCAAACTAAATTTCTTTTCTATCAATATTAAACCTCTAAACCCTTATAAAATTGAATTTAATGTTTAGCAAATTCTTGGGCTTTTGTTCATCCCATGAAATAAACTATTAAAACTCTTTACGATCATTAACGTAAACTCCATTTTCATTCATTTATAAATGGCCCAAAATCCTCAAGTTCATTTATTTAAAATTTATGAAATGTCTTAAATTAGCCTTTTATAACCTAAATTCTATTTTCTTAATCCTCAAAATTTTGTACTCATGTGCTTACTTATAAATATCAAATTTAAGTCTAAACTTACACTAAAATCAAGTTTTTACAAAATTAATTTCTACACTAGATTCCCCATTCAAGTTAATAATTTATCTCTAAATAATCTAAAATTCTTCCTAATTGTTTTTAATGCTAAATATCATCATCTGAAAGATTTAAACCATACTCCTTATCCATAAAAATCTTCTTAAAGTTGCTAACCCTTATCTTTTTAAAAAATTTCCTTTTGACTTAGGTTTCATTCCTTTCTTCCTCTTTTTCTTTTCTTTCCTCCTTCTCCTTTCCTTCTTTATTTCTACACTTCCTTTCTTTCCTTCCCTAAAACCCAATGCTTAAAGTTTCAATTCCAGAGAGATTATAAGAAATGGAAGATAAAAATCAAAATAAAGAGGGAAACAAGTTTAAAAACTACATCGACAATGGAGCACAGTATTAGAGTTTATTTACTAAAGTTTCCCTAAAACAAGTAAGTTATTGTTTTCCTTTGTTTGATTATTATTATACATGTAAGTGATAATAGAGCTAGAAATAAGTTAGGTTTGTGATAAAATTTTGAACAAGGAAGATATGAGCATGAAAATAAAAACCTAATCATAATGCTATATTGGGATTGAATATTACTGAAGATTTTTGAAGAATAAAATGATTTAGAAGTTTGAAAGTTGTGAATATATTGTATTTCTTTTATGGTATTGTATTATGTTAAATGTGTAAAAGTCGATAAAATTAAGAAAAATAAATCTACGGATAATAAGCTGCAAGGCTGTAGAGCCTGTTATCCATATGCTTGTATGAAGGCCATGGTAAGGTCTGTCATTTTTTTTCTTCTATGTGCATGGTCTGTACATGCCCATGTAGGCCAATACGACCTTCAACATGCCATGCAGCAAGTCGTATACCCTATTCCAGCCTTTTTTAAAAAGTAAATAAAAATAATGAATAATAACAGAATTTTATATTTATAATTAAAAATGGGTTAAGTAATTAAGAGGTTTAGTAATTGATTTGATTAACATGATTTTTAAGTATAAAATGAACTTGGTTAACTAACCTAATCCAATTTGACTTAATAAATCTAAATATATTAAAATAAACTAGATTAATTAAGAATCTAATAGCTACATGATAAAGATTTATAAGAAAATTGAATAAATGTATAGCTAGATTAAATGATTCATTTCAATCAACTTAGCTAAGATTGATTAACTAGACTTAAGCTAACATGAATCTTAATATAAAATGAATTATAATATATCTAAGTCCCATTACCAAGTGAACTTCACTAAATTAAAATAAATAGATGAATGATAAATAAAACTAATAGAATGAATTAATGGTTATAAATGACTTGAACTAAATGGCTAGTTTTCTAAAATGAACTTAATTAAAAAGATCTAGACAGACATAGTTGAATTAGATTAAAATCTTATAGAATATATAACAATTTTTTTGGTCGAATAAGTGAACGGGTCTTAGTAATAAAATTGAATTTAATATGGATTTTGTATATGAATCACCGATTGGGTTAAGTGTTAGCCTAATCGACTTGATTAAGTTAAACTATAATAGACTTAACTTATAATAACTTAAATATCAATATAAATTGTCAACCTTTAAATAATAAAGGGAATTTGTTGTTTCAAATGTATATTTGCTAAAAATGGGTTTAATTATTAAAGTTCAATAAGATTTACTAAGAAAAATAAATGCTTGTTATATCCTTTCATAGGATGAACAAGATAATCCTGTTTTCTCATAAGTTTTGTGCTTGACTTGGCCAGGAGAACAGTGAGTAACAACAACCACATCACCTTGCTTATGTTTATATAACTTATTATATTGGTTAGGATTCATTTTGTTTGATGATTGAATTGGTTATTAACTCACTAAACTATAAGTGATAACATTTGTTTTGTGTTAATATTGAAATATCATTGTTAATTGTTTTAAATTAGTATGTCATTAAATAATATGATAAAATCTTATTTACCCTTAAATTAATCAACACGCATTACATTACAAGCATAACTTGCATTAGTAGGCATTCACATTACGTATTAATATTTCGATTTTGCAGTAATACTTTCAAGATCCAATAATCTGGTTAAGGTTATCATATTTCAATTCTACAGAATTAAGTTGCTTGAAAAAGTCACATGTTGGGATTGGCTTTAAGGATTAATACTCACAGGGTTCGAGTTCTAAGGTGAAGAGGCGTTATGTTAGCAATATATATATATGTTACAAAATGAGTTTCAAATGAAATCCTCCCCTCTTAGTTCTTTGAAGGAGGAGTTTTAGGTTATGCTAGTAATAAAAATGTAAATGGTAATGAATTGACACACACCCCCTTCCTTAATTCTCTTTCTCCTAAGTGTGAATGACTTGATTGGTCCTTCAACCTCCAAGAAAATAAATCTCCATTAGTTATATTCCGGTCATCAAAACTATGCATATCATATGATGAGTGTGCATTGCATATGTTTTTAGATATAAAAACTTTTTGACATTTTTTGTATTGTGATTTGATTTTGTTATTAACTGAGTTATGGATTATTCACGCCCCTATAATTTTTGTACAAGAATAGCTAAAGCATCGAGAATGGGCTAAGACAGTGTGGGAAGATTCCTTGAAGAAAGAAGACAAGTTAGAAATAAGAAATAAACGAAATATATGAAACAAACGGACCCACTCACAAACAAAAAAATAATCCATTGCATATATTTACTACAAATTCAAATAAAAGCCTATGAAATATGATAACATGAAATATTAAATATGTTTAAAAAATTGTTCTTATGGAACTTTGTTTATCTATCATGTATTAATTTTTTCAAAAACCCAACCCTAACCATGTAGAATCTAAGGGATATTTGGTTGTAATAACTAAACAGGATAATGAGTTGGACAGCACAGTATAAGAAGTATCGATAATACAATTCTCTTGTTCTATGTTTGGTATGCACTTTTTTGGATAGCCCTAAACAAGGTCCTTATTAAGCATTTTTTTTTATGTTCCAGTATTTTTGTACCTTAAATATAAGGGATAAAAATTTTAAGTTTTGTGACGTCTCATTAAAAAAGTTTTGCTTAGTTCCAGATATATTTTATAAACTAAACGTGGTACAATAACCTTTGTCCAATCCATTCGCATAAAAATTGTAGAACATCCTTATGTGTTAATATATAACGTTTGGTTTCAGGCATCTTATAAGATTCCCCATGTGTATCCCTTTGTTTTTTTATTTTTTTGGGTGTTATTTCGTTTTCCTTTTTTTTTTTTTTTTTTTGGTGGTATTTCGCAAACCAAACCTAATAATAGAGTGGAAAAGAAAAATTACTTCTTCCATTCCATTGGCTTAAAGTCGATCGAATGTGACGTAAAGCTTTAGGATTTCGAGTGATCTTTTCTGCATTTTGAAAGGTGATCATCTGGTTGGCAGAAAACTAAAACCTTGACCACATATCCTTTTAGGCTTTTATTTGTTTTATGATATGGGCTGGGACGGAGGTGGAAGCCCAAAATGAAGCCATTGAAGCCAGATGTTGAAGCTCGGCTGAAGATCACATTTGCCAAAGATTGATTTGACCACCAGAGTGTTTATAATTGGAAAAAATTGCACATTAGCTAGGTGAATTTTCATGTGAGTGCGACTTAAAATTGCATTTTTTTAATCCTTTAAATTTTTAATAATTGGCACAATTAAAATTATTAACATTTTTTATTAAAAAAATATACTTTGAAAGTTTTTGGAATAAAACTACATATAAATAATAGTTCTAGGGATAATCTGCAATTTTCTCATTTTTTATTAGAATTATCTTTAATTATGCTAACTTTTGAAAGTTCAAAAGATCTAAAAATACGTTTTGAAAGTTTAAGTGGGTAACTCTACACTTAAATGGAAGTTATGGCCAAGGGGTGTGATTTGCAATTTTCTATTTTTTTAATGAAAAATATTAATTGTCTTTTGACTTTGTTAATTATTGAAAGTTCAAGGAATCTAAAAATGTATTTTGAAATTTTGTTTTGGGCCAATTACCACATATGAGGGATATTGAAAACTGAAACTTCTTATATAAGAGATTAAGGGAGATACCACTAAGTCATAAAACCACTGGCAAGGTAATCTTTGAAGGTTTAAGGAGTGAATACACACTTAAGTGAAAGTTTGGTGAGGGGGATAATTTGTAATTTTCTCTTATAATTACCAATATTTTATGTGTGCGTGTTTTCTCTTTTTTTTTCTACTGAAAAAAAAATTAGTTGCATCTTCTATAAACTTTATAGATCATAAAATACCTCAAATTTAATATTTTCACTCTTAATATAGACATAAATTTTACTGTCTGTATGGTGGGGTTGGTATAGTTAGTCGATTACTTGCAATAGACGTGTTGGGTTGGTCGACTTGAGAGAAGTTTTGAACTGATGATACATGTATAGATATCATAAAAAGAGGCGTGGGAGGAGGAATGGACAAACCTGGTTTTTCGAGTGCGTGAGTGTGATAGAAGATCAGATTAGATAGATTCGATCATTCTTGACTCATTCTTTGTAAAGTAGTTGTTTCGATTTTTTCTTGAGTTATTTCGTCAAAACTTCCACAATACTCAATCTTAGTAATACGGAGAATGATCCTGAAATGAGAAGAGAAGTATCTTATTTGTAGATGTTAGAAACTAATAATAGCCATTGGATGACTTCTGGATAAATAGTTAAGATGAAACATTTCCTGCAACCATTGGATCTTTTTTATGAATCCAGTAGCTAGAATTTATCCCTTCTTTTATATGTATGGGTATGGGTTTTGAATATGAGTCTGGAATAGAATGAGGATTTTTATAACATGAAAGAAGTCTATTTTTCTTATTTAAATAGCCCATCTTTAATATAAAATAGAAATAAACCTATTTTATTTTATATAGGCCATATTTTAGTTAAATAAAGCTTAAATTAGCCCAAAAAGATAATATTGGAGCCTACTTTTCATGCACGAGAAAATCAAATTAGGCCAAGAATGGAATGAACCGCTTCAACGATCTCTGTTTCAAACCTACCAAACCAAATTTTCCTACGATATCCTTTATTGAACTTGGTCTTTTAAGCCCTGTAACTTGCCTAAAATATTAGTCGATGACATTAAATTGGGCTTCAAGCTCAATTATCAATATGATATTCTACACTATCTTAATTGATAAATAAACAGATAAAATGGGAAGAAAAGACATTTAAAGTACCTTAACTTGGTATTTTGAGCAAAATTTTGTGTAAACTTTCATTGTTCATATTTTTTGTGTCCCTAGAGATACTAAAATGGCAAAAAAAAAAAAAAAAAGTAAAAGTAGAGACACTATAAATATAAAGAATGAAAATTCAGATACTAATTTGTATAAAGTATGGACACTTTTAATATCATTTTTTCGATAAAATGAATATGAACTCAGCACCCTAAAAAAAGGAAAAACTGATCGAAGTATGAATTATACCAGATTCAACCGATCATACATCACGAAATATCGCATTTTGGTATTCGTAGGAATTTCCATTTGGTATTCACATGTTAGAGAAATATTAAAAAACTATAAAAATTTATTTATTATTTTATAATTCTATACAGCATACAATGATGACTAAAATAACGTGCATTTGCGCACTGTAACTTCAGTGCTCCAATTTGATGAATATTAGAAAAATTGCTACTGTGTGTATGTAGTATGTATATGTATTGAGGGGTGGAGGGGAGGTGGCTTATATAGAAGATTGGAAAGAAATTATAAACGGGAATGTTATGGTTAGGTTTGATTTTAAAAATTTAAATAACTTAAACATTGGATAAAAAATAAATCCAAAACCCAAATATTTCTTTTAAATTAAATTAAATTACATGCATTGGTATTTTATTTATGTAGTTACTTAGGAACTTCTACGGTTTTGTTAGCGGGATCCTCAAGCCAATAATCTAATCGTTAAAATGAATATAATAATTGATACATTAACTGTTTTAATCATGCGATCATAATTGAATATGAATCTAAACCGTTAAATAGGAGATAATACCGATCTCATTAAAATTAATGATAGAACAATAAAATTAATTCCATTCATTGTACTGAAAATTTCAAATTTACAATTTAGAGTTTACAGTAATTCACAGCTTCTTTTTCCTTTTTATCAATCAAATGCTTTACTTCCATCACATAATACAAAATTGAAAAAATCAATCCTATGCTATTTTAGTGAAAAAGGCAATAATCATGCTGCTGAATTGGAAAGGTAAAGGCAATAAACTATAAAGTCCTCGACATTCGACAGTATCACAATAGCTGTGATGTAGTTGTAGTTGGTGGCATAGATTTTTTGGCGTAGATCTTTTGGACCATTTAGGGTATACGTAGTTAGCTACTTTGCTTTTGGGTCCAACATTGTTTGGGGTGTTACGAAAAGACACCAGAACATCATCACATGATTCCAGCTTTCTGGGTTCTCCTTTGTGACCTTGGATTAAACAGCAACATTAATGGAGGTGGTGCTTTTTGTAGGTAGGGGTGGGCACGCAGGGTAAACAGGTCAAACCAGACTGATCCGCTTCGATCTTGCTAGTTAAATGGGCCGAGCTATTTTAGCCTATTTTTAAATGGACCAAAATTTATTGGTTTGAGCCGGGCCCGCATTGGCCCACAAGCTAAAACCAACCTTGACCAAAATGAGTTTATTTTATTTTTTATTTTTATATTAATTTATGAGAAATTTAGAATATTTATGTATTTTTGTATTTTATATATTTCAATAATTAATTATATTACTATTTTAATTACTTATATATAATAAAGTTTTTTGAATAATTTATTAGATGTAATATTACATTTAAATTAATAAATATGTACTTAAAAAGAATGTTATTATGCATGTGATATGTGTATCAATCAATCATATATCATAAATAATCATTAATATATTGTTGTTGTTGTGGTTGTTCTAAACATTTTTCTCTATTTTTTTCTTTTTTTCTTTTTTTTTACACAATTGGCCTGCGAGCCAACCCGTCCCTTCATGAGCAAGCCCGCTTTGACTTGTTTTTAAACGAGCTAAAAAAAAAATGGCTGCAACCCACTTTTTTTAGCTAATAAACGGGTCAGCCCGTATGCATAGCTCTATTGATAGGTAATTCGAATGAGCTTCTATCCCTATTATTATATATAACCTCATCTTATACAAGATAGACACATATTTTCTATAATGTAATAAAATAATATATCCGTGTTCAAAGCCTTATAATTAAGGGATGTACGAATCAAATTATTGATGAATTATTCGAGTTCAACTAAAATTAACTTTACAATAGTTGGATTGAGTTCAAATTCAAACTATTGTGGTAATTTGTTGAGTTGAATACAAGTTTCATAATATATAACTCGATTAGCTTACAAATGTGGTTAAGCTTAATCAAGTTTAAATACAAATCAAGTTAGAGTTAAGCTTGTATATTAATATTATATTTTGTTGTAATAAAAATATATAATTTTAGAGTTGAGTATAAATTAAATTGAGTTCAAGTTTCTTTTAGTGTTGCTCTAAGTTATGGTTGAGCTTCAAATGTTGAAACTCAATCGAGTTTAACACTATGTTTGAAATGGTAGAAATCTAATAAAATCAAGGAAAGGTAGGCGAAATGAGATGAATATTTGTGTTTGGCTATCTATTTTTGCTGGGACGAAAATATGATGAAACCAATAGAAATGAGAAGGAGCCGAGTTATTTCTTTCTCTCCAAAAGTTAGATAAAAGCAATGAAAATGGAAGGAAAACATCCTTAAATTACTAAGTTATCCTTTAAAAGAGAAGAGAACAATAATGTCCTCGAACCTAGACCAACCCGATTTAGTTGGAATCAGCTATAAAAGTAGGTCGATCCATGCATTTAGCCTAGATTTGCATCGATCCATATGGGTCAAACCAAGACCTAGTTGACTTGGATAAAAAAAATTTAAAAAAATACTAAAATTTTAAATGTATATTCATATTATAGTATAATGTATAAAATATATTTATTGTATTAGGGTTTTTCTCTTTTTAAGGCATATGTCATATATGGATTTAATAGCTAATTGATATATTTAATCTAAATGTAGATTCAATTGAGTAATGTCATATTCATATGTTTTTCATAATCAAAATGTGTCATATAGTTTTACTTTTTATTGACCATGATCCGAGCCCCAATTAAATTCGATTCAACCTCTTAATCTTCAACCCCCTAGCATGTCTAGAACAAACTCCCAATCTCCAGTTCTAACAATATCGAGAAACAAAAGTAAAATTAGGTCATTTTAGTCAATCGCTTATTTTATTTCCATTTATATCTTTTCATCTTCATTTTTTATATTCAAAATATTTTAAAAGTTTATTCTCATTTAACTACTTTTCTTTCCTTTTTCCATTCATCAACTTTTCAAAGTTTTCCAACATATCATACAATTTAAGAATTCAAGTCAAAGTGCGAAGTTACTATTACATTAAACATTATTTTAACTAGACTTGCTTAAAGCCCGATAATAATAATAGAATTCTATACCTGTTATTGACAAAAGGAAGGGACAGAGGCAATGCTATGTTGACTCTACTTGGATTTGGTGCTGTGTCATAGAGTAGAGTGGATGGAGGGGAATCTTTATGGTAATTTGGTAGGTCTAAAATCTCCAATTGTTCCGCGACACCATTGTTTCCTCGGGGGTAGTGTGAACGACTACCATGATACCAATTAACAAAACCTAATGTCCCAACCTGCGACACTCGTCACGCTCCTGCCCTCGAAACTTTTGATACTTCCAAGAAAATTCTACGGACGTTGGTACGCGAGTGGTGGACTGTGTCAGTGGGTGAGTATGTCTTAGTCGTCTAATCATGAATATATATAACTTGATAAAAAAATTATAAATAATTAATTGACATCCTATTTGTGTTTATTTGAACAATAATTATTTATTTCATATCGAGTGTCGCAATAATACCATTGGTTGATCTTGGTTAGACCGGGTAATTTCATCTAATTTATTATTTTTTAAATGAACTAAAAAACAATAATTATTATTTTTTAATTTATTTAAAAAATTATATAAATATTGATTAGATAAAAATTCATAAAAATATAATCTCTATATTCGATTATTAGAACGAGATGTCAAAATAAAATATATAACACAAGATCTAATTACGACGTCGATGTCGTGTTATCGTATATAGGATGGGCGATATAATGTATTGTTTTTTCCACGTGTTGCACGGTATTCTAGGACATATCATTTAAATGCTGCTCCAGCAATAAAGCTTTTCCGCATGCTGCACTGTATTCTAGATTATTTAAAATCTACTCTGGTAATAAAGCCAAAAGCCACTCTAGTATAATACCTATAGAAGAAACAACCTTTATATACGATATACATATTTTTCCTATATCATAGCTACCATATGTGACATCAGTATAGAAATTTATATCTTATTTTCTTTATGTGATATAGCACTAAAATTTTTATATTTTTTTGTAAAATTTATATTTTAATAATTTTTTAAATAATAATGGCAGACATAAATTCTACTAATTTATTCTATATTGCCATGTACGTTGAAGGAGTGTAGATGGATTTGTGTTTTAAAATCTTAGCTTTAGGCACCATCTGCTTATTTATTATGTTTAGAAACTTAAACACAAAATACACCCATTTTAAAAGCTTGATTCGCATTTGAATTAACATATTTCTCAGTTAAAATATTTAAAATATATATTCAGTTGTATATATTATGGTTATCAAATCTCCATTGAAAAAAAAAAAACATGTTTCCAGTATGGTCCTCAATTGCAAAATGCCTATAATGCATAATTGCAAACTATATGGAAAACTACAAAAACACTTGTAAATATAGGTCTGCATTGAAATTATTACTTATTTAAGATCCTTTTTTGGAAGTAATTATTCAAATAAGGTGTAAGTAAAATTAATAACCAAAATATAGCTTTAAAACTACTTCTGTAACATAGGATATATAAAAGACGTGTATTAACCATATGTTGCGTTTTATAAATGTGATCTACATTTGTAGTATAGAGAGAGAGAGAGAGAGAGAGCGTTGAGAGAGGAGAATCAAGAGGTAAGAGAAGGATGATGATAGTTATATTCAATTTCTCTACTAGTTGTGCTTCTCTCTCTCTTCTTCTTCTTGTTTTGCTGCTGCTACTATTAGTTGTGCTTGTACTAGGAATATCAATATCTGAAGCTGGCATTCTTTGTGCTCTCTTAACACTTGCTAAATCTCAATTGAAAAGCGAGATATGCATACTAAAATCAAACCATGCTTCCAAAGAGTGATAGTAATAGTAGTTAAACATTGTATTGCGATTAATAATCATTTTTCTAATGACCTATATTTTGGTAATTTTTTTTAGGGACAAGGTTATGAATACTAGTTGAACTTTTGGAAAATATTCACTTTATTACCTAAACTTATAAACTATTAAATGTAGTACTTAATCGACATTTTTCGAGTCACTGTTCATACCTAAGTTAAATAACAATGTTTGTACAATCACAACATCTGTCCAGTGAATGTGTGACACTGGCCAAAAAAATTACGTGGAAATTGCAAGGGAGGAGAAAATTATATCGAAAAAAAAACCATGAATACAAAGAAATAAAAACATTTGGATAGCAAAACCATAATCTCACTTTCCTCGTTATCTCTCTCCTTTCTCTTTAAGGAAAAGAATGAATAATAAAACCCTATCCTTATCTTCTAGAGAACAAAAGAAAGTGCTTGGAACCTATAACATCTTTGTTACGTGTGGGTTAAGCATGGATCTTCTTCACCAAGATGCAGTTTATGCAAACAGAGAGGTCTTTAATTTCTCTATCGACCTCGTGGTTAACAATTTACCAAAAAGAGATAGGTCTTTGTTCAAGAGTTTTGTTGACCTCCTTTAGTGGTTTTTATTTGGTTCAATAGAGGTCGGGATTTTCCTATTAAAGGTCCTGTGGTGTTGCAATTGTTGAGTTGACTAAGCAAAGGTGGTGTGAGTGGGTGTTAAAGTTCGGTTTGGCTTTGATAGTCAGGTTTTGTGGTGACGGAGAGTGATTTGGCATGGGTTTATAGGCTTAGTTCAAAGCGTTTACCAATCTTTGGTTGGTGTGTTCATAGTAGGTTTAGTGTAAAATGGGAGATCGCAATTCAATAGGTTAGTGTTCTATTGGTTAGGGTTACGATAACTGTCTGGATTCGGCTTGATTGAAAGAAGGATTTTTAGAAAAGGGACAGAGAGAGTAAGGGTAAAGCGAGAAAGCCTCAGTCAAGAAGAATGTCTAATTCCTGCTCTTGTTCTTCTCTTATTAGAGACAAAAGCACGTGAATCTTAATATTAAATTTTTTTTTTTTGCCATTTGTCACTCACTCATTGGATAAACGTTGCGATTGTACAAACTCCATTATTTATTTAACTTAGGTATGAACGTTAACCCCAAAAGTTTTGATTAGGTACCAATTATAACAGTTATATAAGTTTATATAGTAAATTAAATGTCACATCCTGGAAAATTAATTTGTACAGTCTCGCCGTAATTATCAAAGGTTTATAGAGTTCGATCAACTCATGGTCCATAAACATCTGATAATTACTAGGCTCACTAAATAATGTCGCACTTAAAAGATATTTACAGAAATGGAGACTAGGATTAAGTTTTTGGTACTTACGGGTATTATTTTAGGTATTTTATGTTATTTCTTATGGATTTCTTGCAAAATAAGCTGTAGGATGGTAAGCATAATTCCACGTACTCAGCAAGTGGATATAAAAAGGGCAATTATAAACATTATAGGACAAATCACAACCATTTGTTATTATTAAAGTGAATCGTGCAGTCAATCGGGATGCCATCCGCGTGATGTTGACCGGTTCATCACGAGATTAGAGAAATTAACCCCACTCTAATATGGGTTTCAAGGAGTTTAACACATATTCATTTTCCATAAAACTGGGAATATGCAATGGACCGCTGTCCTCCCAAAAACCATTTAGGACTATCCCTCAAATAGCTTGTGGTTTTTATTGCGACCCCCTCTCTTGTCACTTAGTTCAATAAAGATTAGAAGAAGAAATCCATTCCTACCTGAACGGTCGGTTTTGTGGATGCAATGATGCAATATGCAATATGGTATGCATGATCGGTTATCAGTTTCACTATATTCTTAATAATACATTTTTACTTAGGCGATCAAACAGATATCTCACACCAATATAATAAGATAAGTAAACATCCAATATCAAACCAAGTTAATCAACCACACACATTTTATAGCTAACTTACAAGCACAAACAATTATAATATAAATAATATCGCTTTTTACAATTACCATATAAATGAACCACTTACTAAAATAGGTTTCGTGTGTGGAATAGATTGTTGTGGAGTTTTACCTAAAAGAATGATTTTGATAAGATGAATTAGTATTATGATGCAAAATCTTGTGTTAGTTGTAGTATGATTATAAGGTTTATTTAAGAAATAAAATGACTTTATTAAAAGATTATAAGTTAGCATATAAGAAATTAATGAGCTTATTTTGTTTTTATTAAAAGACATTGTGAAATTAAGCACTTTTAGGTACTTAATTAATTTTTGAAAAGTTATAATTTTGTTTGAAAGAATTCTAAATAGTTCAATAAGTTGGTATAGCTTGAATTGCTTAGAAAAGTTATTTTAATTTATATGACATATGATTATAGTTTATAATTTCAAGGTTATTGTTTCTAAGAGTTGTTAAGCTTTAAACTTTATAGCTAATTATTACATTAATATTTGGTAATCCTTTTATTTGGGGTATGCATGTCATTATTGGTACTAATATATTTAGTTAAGCAAAGTGTTAAGGTGGTTATGAACATTTAATAGGATTTTCATAATTTCTTTATTTACTAGCTATAATTGATAAATTAGTGTAAATATTCAAAAAAATGTGAAAAAAATTGTAAGTGTCAATAATGTCAGTATGAATATCTTAGAGTAATAATACAATATTTTTTTATTTTTAGGGATCGTTTAGGTATTTTATATTAGAAGTTCGGATTTCACTATTCCTAATATATTCGCAGCGATAATCATGTAATTTTTAAAAATATCAAAATTTCATGAAAAATTCTGAAAATTTTATATGTTGTAAATAATATTATATTGTACTTACTGTAAAATTTTGGAGCCGAATGAACAAATTTTGATGTTGCAATTATTCCTCGTCGGAGATCGGCTAGGATTCACCGGCGCCATCACAAGACGGCAGAGTTGCTCCTTCTAAGGTTGTCGGACGGCCTTATCTTAATGTTAGACTCCTAACTTCCAAGTTTGGTGATTTTCTGATTTCGGATGTGGGTTTGGTGAATTTTACAAGTTCTGGGCGGTATTTATAGTGAATTTCCGGAGTTTGTAAATTCGATGAAAATTACTAGGTGTCAAATTTTTTTCATGCAAAAATTACCACGTAATCCTTACATTTTACACGTCCATTATGGTATCTACAGTGATTTTTGACAAATGTTTGATAATTTTCCTAAATTTGGACACCTAATTTGCATGCATGCACAATTATTTTAATTCTGTTTTTATGTAAAAAAAAATTTGCCATCTGTTTTCACGAAATTTCCCAATTTTTCCTGATTTTTGCAGAATTTTGATTGATGTTTATGTCTCCATTTGGTAATTGTCTGGTTAATTTGCTACTTTTTAAGTAAATTGTTGTTTTTTTGGAATTTTCCTTCAATTTTTCCAAAATTTAGAGTTCTATGCTTTCAGAATGATTATGACATTCATAGGAGCTTGACTCTCCCATTTTTGATGTTTTATAGGATAGGTTAATTTAAGGGTATTTTAGTCTTTTTACTACTTTAATTTTGACTTTATTTGATAAATTCAGCCAAATTTTACACTATTCATTGATGACTATATCTAATTTACCTTAATTTACTTTTCATTATTACTATTACTTAATTACAATTTACTATTTCATAATTTACTATTTACTATTTATTTTACCATTTACTATTAACCTTGATTATTTACTATTTACCTTTGTTATTATTTATTTAGTCAAGGAATTTTGTTCATTTATTTTTATTTGGACTTTAGATTCTTATATTACTTTTCTAATTTTGATAATTTCTTTTGATTTTTAGAAGAATCATATTCTTAATATCGTTTTCCCTTCCGCTTATTTATTCAATTCTAACTATTATTTTACTTAGTTCATATAAACATTCTTATATTATTTTAGGTTTAATTCTTGTATTCTATAAAAATCGGGGTATCACATTTAATATTTTTGAAAAATTCATGTAGTATTCATGTTATTATCCCTTTTTTTATGTATCATAGACATGTTCTTTACCCCATTTACGTTTCTAGACTAAATGTAAGAACAAAGTAAATGAATATGTGATAGCTCGAGAATCAAACAACTTATTTAAATATTAGATGCTATTGGACTAATCTAAGCAAGAAAGGTTAATAAACTACATACATATTGACTAATTTAAACAAAAATTGATTCATGCATTGACATCAGCTTTCATTTACAATATAAAGTGGTTTCTCCAATAAGGTTAGGATTTGAAGAAGACATGTAGGGTAAATTGGTTTGTATATAGAATTGAAATTTGATTGCATGTACGATGTATTTATATTCACTCATCCATGGAAATAAATTAAGAATTTTATGATTCTTTCTTCTTTCTAACCCTTTTCTTGGAGAAGGTTTACCGTTTTTGTTTTATTGAATTCCCATTAAGAAAAAAAAATACTAAGTAATGATTGCATTGTATGGTGCTTCCCATTAAGAGCAAGTTTATATTCGTGAGATTCCGATAATGAAGGATAATTTAGCACTGTCATGATTGGAGCAACTAGTGGTTGTACTCAAGAATGAATTCAAGATTATAAATAAAAGACTCATACTTATGTTTATTGAATCAAATTAAAAAAAAATGGATGCAAAATCTAGTTATATAGCACTAAACCGGGTATGTTTCTTTATAAAAGAAATAACATAATAATCTTTTTTAAAAAAGAAATTTCTCTACCGACATAAAGGCCAGAAATATTGAATGACAAACAAAATTTCATACTAATGGACAATACAACCACATCTCTTGCCAACAAAATGTTGTAGTAAAAGAAGAAGATAAGGAGAAACGTGAAGTGCATTGACTTCATAAATGTTGCCAATTGATTTTGCAGCCACTCATTTTTTAAGAAGTATCTTGTTGAAGCTTTTGCTGATGAAAATTCGATCTGGATTGATGATGTTAGTTGATTCTAAGTTGAAGATTCAGAATAAGGTTTTTTTTAAGAAGTAGGGTAAATGTTGTTAATAGTTATATAGTCTAATAGCATCCAATTATAGTCTCCATTCTTGAGATACCGAGTTCTAATCCCCAATACTGCTTCTAGTGATCAAGTTATTAATCACTGAATAAATGGTAAATGCTATGACTTAAAAGTGTAGTAGATAATTAGTAGATTATTCATAAATAGTATAAATAATTTTCAAAAATGTATTTATGATTCATTTATTATGGACATAAATCAAGAAATTTACAATTATCTCTCTTTCCCTAAACTACTCTGTTTCCAATGGAGAATTATTATTATTGTTTTTTTTTATTTTTCTCAAAATCTAATTATTGCAGCAAAGAGGTGTAAAAATAGACACTAAGAACAAACTAAAATAAGTAAATAGTTAAGTATAAAATTGGATATATTTGTGTGTCAAACATTATAAATGATTGGTCTTTTAGTCATGGTATTTTTATTAGACCAGTTCAGTTGCTAGATTTGAACTAAATTCATTTCTAAATGAATTCAAATCCAATTCTTTAATCATGTTAATGTTAAGTTTAACTTACACGGGCCCGTTGTATAATTGCAATATGTTTGGATTGACAAATTGGGAGGCAAATTATCAACTCCAATTATCCTATCTAGTTGGAAAATTATCAATCTTAATCCTAATAGGGTCTATATACACCAAGCTTAAGAAGAATCTCTCATTCTTTCTAATATTCGTGCTATTATCATTTTTGCTCGTTCGCTTCATGGTAATTGCAATTCCATTACAACCTTATTCATTGTGAATGACTATTACATCGTTCACCTGATTGTAATAGCGATTCTATAAGGAATCCTTTTTATAAAAAATATTGAATAGCCAAACAATTTAATACTGAAATTATCTTTTTTTCCAAAATATCTCAATTTAAATAAAAAATCAATTAAAAAAATTCTATTATAGTTTTATTTCATTCTTCAGTGATACGAATTCTATTATAGCCTTATTCATTTAGCAAAATGAATGACTTATTAATATTTTAAAAGTTCTTAAGTTGATCTATATACTAATATTGCTTGAACAAATGATCTATACTTTATTTTATTGGTCTACTTTTTATTTATTCAATTAGTAGATGATTTTTATTTCCTTTTAAGCAAAGGAAGAAAGGCAATCAACTGCTTCTTTGTGTTCACACAAAAGAAGTGGAATTTAGTAGTCTTCATCCACCTTCTCATTATTGTTCACTAAGTGCGGAAAGAATATCCCCAATTCATCATGCCAATAGAGGAGTCTCTCAATGCAACTGCCCAACTCTTCAACTCTAAAAGTGTAGCTATATTTATTAGAGATAAAATATCATATACCTACTAAGAATCTTAAATTATAAAATGAATTTATTATCATCTTGATACCGTTTGTTCTGTTTTTTAATATGATACGACATTAATTTTAATGGGATCGGTCTCGTCATCGTCAAACGGCTCACACCATACCAACCGTGATTGAATCACTAAAACAATTAATATTTCAATTACTATATTTATATTAATGATTAGATGATTGGCTAGACAGTCGCATCAATGGGATCATAGAAGTTCTCTAAAAATGAATAAATAGTAAAAACTTGATAATAGATTATCTTTTCCACATCAAAAATAGAGCCAACGGTGTTAGAAAAATAATAAAAGTAACCATAAAAAATTTAATTAAATATTAAATATATTACTTTATAATGAGATACCAAATTGAATTTTGGTATAATATTCAGATTAACAAATTTTATATTTACCCTATTTATTATTTACACGCTAATAAGCATAGCTAAAACAGTAGCTAACTTAATCAGTATCTGAGACTGCTTGTGAAGTGAAACCATTTTTTATTTTTAACTTTATATTTTGTAGGAGATAGAAGAGAGAAACCAAGAAAGTTGGTGGCATGAAGGATTCTAACCTGTACTATTTTTATGAGAAAATAACGTCCATTTCATGATACCAAGCTACAAATTCCTATGGTGGAAAAGCTTCGTATATAGTACTTGCATCCATAGTGATGAATAAAGTATTGATAAAATTACAATATGCAAATAAACATATAAAATTTTACGCATTTTTATTATCATTTATTTAAAAAATATTGGTACTTATCCGCTATTTATCTAGATATATGGTTTATTTAGTACCGATCATTCTTTCTTACAAATACCTTGCTAATTTTTCTCTTACAAAAAAAAAAAAATTAAAAACTTTAAATTGATTGTTGATTGTTATGATTTTATCCCCTGAAAGTTAAAATCTGTAACTCATCTCCTCTAGTTATATTCTAGATCTACATCTAGAAAATTGAATTGATTTCATCTATGTTTTATTAATATATCCAAATTCGGCCTTCTTAGCGCTTGTTAATATAGAATCTAAAGAAATTTAATAGACTTGTAATTTCATAAAGTGTGTAATATTTAATTATAATCCAATTTAAAATTATTATATATATTAACATCTTAACAAATACTTCAAAATCATTGATTAATAATACCCCACCGTAAAACTTTTTTTTAATATTTATATAATATATTCTATGTATATATACACGTAACAAGTATTTTTTCTTTATTTTATTTTTTATTTTTTTTGCTTGCCTTTGTTCAATATATCATGATGTATGCAGAATTGGACGACCACTAACGTGATCTAAAGATTTCTTAACATGGAGTGTAAGGCAAGATATTAACATCGTTGGATGAAAAGTGACATGTTCCCAAGCCATCAATAGTGTCGATCAAATCAGATATTGATTTTTTTTTTTCCCCTTATCTAATTCCTTTTCACATCCGAAAATATTTTGAATTTTTTTTTTTTTTTGGACAGGCTTACATCCATGCGTCGGGATTATGAATAACTCTTAAATTTTTATTCAATCTTCCAAATACAAGTAGTTTTCTTTTATATACCTCCATAGATGCGATCATCATCTTCAAGCCAAAATAGCATCCGGAGGATCGGCAACTACGCTGGTTCAAAAACCCGGCTGGAGGACCGGTTCAACCAATTGTTCCACATCATAAAAATTTCAAAAAAAAGGAAAAAAAAAGAAAAAATAATAATAAATTGTAATTAAAAAGACAAATATTTAAACTATTTTCATATAAATAGTAAAAATATATTTTTTGTTCATGACATTTAATATATTGTTATTAACTATACAAGTAATAAACATACTCAAAATCATGTGTTATCGTGTTTATATAGACTTCTAATTAAAAATAGAATTTTCGTTCTTAACAATGTGAGGCTTCTTTTTTGTATTTGTGGAACTTCTTTGTATATTGAATATGTTATGACAACTAAAAATACAAGTAACTATATATAAATAAATGCACCATTATAAAATTCCTTTTAACTAATAAACTATAAATAATTGTTATTATACCTAATATTTTTTCAAGTTAAAAGTTTGTTTTGTATTTTTTCTTACTTAAATTAAGTAAAGTTATTCAATTGATTTGTGTGTGTGTGTGTTCTTTTTTAAAATTTCACGATTCTCGATTCCTTAAGAACGGAATCGAACCATGAGAATCGGGAACCGGACCAGCTCCCATGTTTTGCTTCCCATTCTACCCCCACTTTCTTTAACCTTTACCAAGTAACTCTTCCTGCACCTTACATACTTTTTTATTTATTCATAACATTCATTGTCTTTAATATATAGATTATGTAGATTAAGGGTGTAAATGAATCAAGCCGGTTTACAAACTACTCGAATTCGGTTTGATATTTATTAGAGTTTGATTCGAAAATAATCAAATAGAACTCGAACTCAAACTTGAACTTGAACCATTCGAATAGTTTATCTAGCTGAGATCAAACTTTATATGTTTAGCTCGATAAGTCCGTGAGCTTAATCAAGCTCTATTAAGCTCAAGTCAAGCATAAATGTTAATCGAGTTTGAATCAAGTTTAGGTATTAATATTATTTTAATTATAATTAGATATATTTTTAATAAATCGAGTCTACATGAGTTTAATCAAGTTAAACTCAAGATTAGATAGCTTTATTTCAAGCCAAACTTGAGCTTAAAATATTAATTTTGAAATTTTATCCAAATTTTGAAATTTTGAGTCAAACTTGAATTTGAGCTCAGCATTGTATCATCTTGATTCAACTCGTTTGTAGCTCCAATGTAGATTAATTTTAGGAAAAGAGCATGAAGACCAAATATTGTTAGCTTTGATGAATAGCAAAGATTAAGTTGAACGACTCCATTTTTCTTTGAATTTTAAATCATTTAACTAGACTGTTATTTGCATGTGCTTTTATAGAACTTAAAACTAAAAGCAGAATGTATTGTATTATATTTGGAAAACGAAGAATATGATACTTGAACTTTATTAATTTATGTAATTAATTATCCAAAATTGAAAATGTCTGTTCATAACCTAAATTTCCCCCACTTTTGTAATTAATTATCTAAGTTATGTCAAATTTGGAGATTAAATATTTGAACTTTATTCATTATTTTAATTATCTACCTCATCTAGTATTATAAATAAACTCAAAAAGTTCATAAGTAATAAATTGACAATTTAAAATTCAAGCTAGTTGTTAACAATAGAACTTTTACTAAGGCTTGTTGGGTCAAGGCTCAATGAGTACGAGGCCCCTTAGGCCCATTACCAACTTCTGAAAGGCCTACTCCACGAAGGCCCCTAGAACAGAACATGCCTTAACAATAGAAAAGGATTCCCGAGCGAGTTTGAATAGCTTATACTACATGTATCTACAACCTTGACTTCAACCTCATGCATAAAGGCCGATGTCGACAACGTTGTGCCTGTCGCGACCTCTAACCTCAATGGGGAGGCCTACGACGACCTGAGCTCACGCCTCATCTAGCCACCCCTGCATACCCAACATATCTGTAGTACAGTGTTGGCACAAGCACGATCCATGTTTGATACTGTTGTTTTCGTGGATCAAGCCAGTTAGCAGCCAAATGGGCACTCGCCATGTATAGAAGATGTCTCCTGGACTTCTTGAAGTCTGCTATGGCCACTTCATATAAGGGATCATTTAAGCCCTCGAGAGGAAAGTGATGAATCCCGAGAACCCTCCCTACTCTGGTCCTTCTTAAATGATTATTAGTGTTTTTCGCTTTTGCTCAAACCCATATATTACTTAAGCATCATAGTAATCATGCCAAACAAATATCACTGATTGGGTTTTCCGTGTGCGCTAGTCATTGGTGCTCCGATACCTTCCATCTTCTGCCCATATAGGAGGTCGAAACTCTATTGGCGAATTTTGACACCAGTGACACCAGTAATTATACAAATTGGTAGAATTCCAGGCAATAAATATGATATTTATCCTACTATTCATATATATAGATTATGTTAAAAAAAAAATCTATATAGATTAAAGAGACAAGAAACGTATGATGCCTCATGTTTTTTTAATGGGTTACAATTATAAATGTAGAATAGAAGTTATAACAAATTGGTCATATGAAAGTTATTTGGGACGGTTTAATATAGAATCATATGTCTACTTTTTTTTAATTAAGTAAATTAATCTCATAATTGATTTTTTAAACTTATTTACTACTCTTTAAGCATCTATAAGTAAGTGTAGTTTCTGATAATACTTACCAACAAGTGTGATCAATTAACGAAATATAATATGCTGTGCAATATTATATGGCTGAAAATTGTTTGCATCAAGACTTTTCCCAATCTAACTTAGAAGTTAAGATCAAATATGTAGATATGAAGTAAAAGTTGAATAACCATGGTTGTCATTGTTGGATACTGAAAACGTATTTCTACCCAATAAAAATAGCAAAGTTTTAAGCCTTGGTGTCAAGTAGTGTTCAAGTTCTTTTTACTTAAGGCAAATTTATTTATGGGTTTTTTCCTTTATTCTTTTCTTTTTTATAATTCAGTGTGATTTTTAAGAATGATTATCATCTCTCTCTCTCTCTCTCTCTCTCTTTTTGCTTTAAGAAAGGAACCTATTAGTACTGGGTTATTAATCTTTTTAAAAGTGATATACTTCTCTTTAACGAGCTAGATGAGGACGTGTAAAAACGACTTTAATAATAGTGATTGTGCACCTAATGTCCTCTTGATTTTTCCTATATAAATCTGAAAAATCTTCTAACAGAACCCATCCTTAAAACTATAGCAAGATACCAGTGTGCTATATAACCAAATAAAAGTTGGAAAATCAAGCTAAACTTTTGGAAATTGTGTGATCCTATTTGTTATATTACTAGAAGAGTGTCCTAGGTTATTAAACGTTTCAAATTTAATGGAATTCATGATCAAATATTCAAATAATTATTGTATTATCTCTTATAATCATTTTAAGTGTGCCATGATAAGTCGGATTTTCTCCTAAGTGGATAGTTAAAATTCTCTAGACTTTTAGTTTTTATTTTAAAAAATCTTTTAAATCCAAATATTTTATTTTATTTTATTTTATTTAAGATATCTCTAAGTAGACAAAAGGAGTCTAATAGGAAAATTAAATTGTATACATATTTTATATATCATATAGACCAAGGAATTAAATTTATATGTCAAAATATCTAATCAAATAAACTTTTGCCGGAAGGATCTTTAATCCTACTTAACAACAATAATGGAAACCTCATTTCATTCTAGTATACTATGTTTTTCCTTTTGCCACCACATTTGGGAAGAGGGGAATGGGGCTTGATTACAATATCAAGTTATTGCTAATTGCAAACTTGTTATTTAGTAAATTAGAGATAGAATACCTCAACATCTCTTAATTGATCAATTATGTGTTGGAAGTTTGGATTGTTTCAAATAAGATGACTTATTTCTATATAGAATTAGTACCCATTTGTGAAATATTTATGAAACCATAGTGAATGCAAACTATAAAAGGCTATTATAAGATGGGCAATTACCAAATTTGATATATGAACTTTACATATTTTTATGATTAACTAACTAAAATTTAAAAATATTAATTTGATACTTAAACTTAATTTACCTATTTTATATTTAACTATTTAAATGTTGTCAAATTTAATAATTAGTTACTAAGTTTTATTTATTTTTGCAACTAATTACCTCACTTGGTCTTACAAATGACATCTAAAAGTTTGTAAATTGTAAACTGATACTTTTAAATTTTAGATATTTATTATACAATAGCTAAAATTCAAATCCAAATTTAGCATTGATTATACAATAGATAAGATAGTGCAATTGTGTGTGGTTTTCCACTCTCTGTAAATTTTAAGGTAAAAGCCACTTAACATCCTATTACACATTTAAGGACTTACACTAAGGAATATTTATTAAGAGCCGTGGATAAAATTTCTCATGTATCTTTGTAACTTGGAAGAAATTTTTACATAACTGGTAATCCGATTGAGGACTGTTAGATAGATTTAATTGTGCAACTAGAATTAAGAATTTTGAATATAGCTTGAATCTGTGAAAGTGTTAAAATTTCATCTATTTTAGAATTTATGAAGTTGCCAAACCACTGAGAGTAGTTATTTGAACTTGATAGCTCTAATAAGAAGGAGAATGATGGATCCTTACAAAGTTCCAAAGCTCAAATATACATAGCATGTTCACTTAACCTTACTCATTTTTTAACTCCTATCTCTATAGGTACTCATAATCTCTAATCTTAATCTCACTCGCTTTTTATCTTCTTTCTCTACAGTACTACTCCCGTAATCCCTAATCTTAATCGCTTCTTTTGAATCCTCAATTCTTCACTAATGAGAATATATGTGTTTATACAAGTTATAATGAATTCAAGATCACCACTCTCCTTGGCATCGAGAAACACCACTAATTTATAGCAAAACCATCCTCAAAACCATAAAAAGATAACATATTATATTTATTCTTGGTTTGATAGAGTTGGCTTACTATTTGATCAAATCTTATAATTAGCCGCTATAAGTAGAAAATGGAGTAATCAAATTATACTTTTAGCTTTAAAGTATGAAATTTTTTCAAAAGAAATATTTGAATTTATTTTATTAAAGATACCTCTAAGTAGATAAAAGAGTCCCAATGGAAAAATTTAATTATGTAAATATATATAATTGTACGGATTATATTTTTATATGATATGCAATTGATAAAAACATATATCTAGACTTGGGAATGGATCAAGTCGGGTTTAGGAATTGACACGGATAGGACTCGATGGTTATGGAATCATAGCGTAGCTTATGAGGGGAGGTCTACACAGACCTACACCTGATGGGTCGATTCGATTCTTCACTAAAAAAGAAACGAAAAATAAATATAAATAAAATAAAAAGAAATCTTTAAGCTATTTTGATGTATAACCTATTTACATCATTTTAATGTTTTGTTGATAAAAATACAAGAAATAAATATATCTAAAAGTATGTAACTAGATTTATATGGATTTCTAAAATCTCTTTTCTTAATCATGTGAGACTTTTTTTTTTTTTTTTGAGAGTCTCTGAGCTTAGTTTTTGACTTGAGATTAATTTTAGTCTTGCATTGACAACACCACGAGTAGAAATGGACGTGTTTGTATATAAGTAAATAAACATCCTAAATAATTTTTTTTAAATGTTAAAGATTATAATTTTCTTATGTATAATTTTGATTCTAAATTTATAATTTTCTTATTTAAAAATAAATTAATTATTTTATTATATTAATAAAAAAATTATGGTTAGATTAGTTCTATGGGCCTAAAACTAGCGGTTATCAGTGGCCCAACATTAGGCGATTTTGGTTTTAGATCAATTTCAACCAATGCCTTGCAAATATCTAAGTAAATCTAAAACAACATGATATATAGGGGTAAAAGCGTGTATATTGCTTGTATAAAAAATGATTACTAATATAAAGTCAAGTTAAAAATAATTACCAAACTCCATTGCAAAATCAAATTTATAAATAAGGATATACAAATTTTGTATATAAATTGTGTTTATAAGATGCGATAATAAGTTTTCCTACCATTGCTAAATTGCGTTTGATAATCGAGATAAGCAATTTTCAACAAATATTGCGTGTTCTGCGACATATGAGCAAGTCTTGCGTGTTGTCCTTTCATCTTTCCTTTTGTTTATCCATCTTGAGACAGCACATAACATCATAACATTCATCTTATCCTGTACAAATACATGCTAGATGCCCTTTCTTACTTTCCATCAATACAGTAGACAAGCACAATTTTTTGCTCTCCCCATTGCTCTTCTCTTTCCACCTCTTGCATCAAAGATAACTTACATATGTGTCGCGACTCTGTAATGCGATATGTTTTAAGAAAAAAAAAGTTAAATGTGATATACATATGATACACAATTATTTGTATATCCTATTATTAAGTCGCAATTTTGCGACTGCATATCTCTAATTATGTTTATTTTGATCTTAAATAAGTAATTAATTTTCACTGGAGTCATAAATAAGAAATTTCTAGATATATATGATATTAAAAAAGTAATAAAATATATGCGATATTTTAGTATTATCTAAATTCTAAAGTGATAATGATATAATATTCAATGACATTTTTTTTTGTAAATGTCAATTTGGTATCTAAACATTGCACAAAAATCTAAATCAATATCGAAACTTTAAAGTAATTAATTCAATACCAAATCAAAATTTTTTATAACTACTTTTACTACTCTATTAACATGTTTACTTTAGTTTGCTGACTTTGAAGAGACAATGTATGATTAAATTTTTCCTGCTCCTTTTAACACTATTCAACACTAATAATAGGCTACTTATTTCATGTCAACAAATAGAGTAAACGATGTTTATGAGATGGTAAAAATAATAATGAAAAATTTAGTGGGGTATTTAATTAACTACTTTAAAACTTAGATACCAAGTTAAATTTTGTGTAAAAATTCAGTTGCTAAATTTAATACTTGTTCATCCAAATTTGATGCTTTTTCTCTTTATTTTTTTTTTTAACATTTGATATGTAACATTAAACAAATTAAAATGCCCATACAACTACATTTGTGCAATACTACATCAAGAAATATGGTTATTATTGCATTTGGTACTTGAATTTTTTTCAAATGTATAATAGCTACCTATGCACTCAAGTAGTCAATTTTATATTCAAATGAAAGTTTTTATATCCATTAATACCACCACACTAGCCCACAACACTGTTCACTGAGTTTACATTTTCAATTAATGAATTTATATATATATTGCCATAATGAATGAGGAATTGATATATATTAATTAGCTAAGGTAAGCTTCATTCACAGCTTAAACTTTTTTTAGTCTAACAAAATTATATCTAAAGAAATTTTCATATAGAGAAAGTACTTAAACTTTTTTTAAAATTTCACTAAAAGTACATTTGGATGAAAAACTGCATTTTTCCGTTTACTTGTTGGCATGGTAGGTATGAATAATTAAAAAATAATTTTCTCATTCATGCTAGCAATTTTTTATATATTTTTTTATTATCTTTTCTATCTCCTCTCTCTCTATCCTCCTCATCTTTTTTTTCTTCAAATAAAAAAAAAAGCTTGAATCGTAGAAAACACAGACTGCTGTTGCGACCTAAACCCATCAGAGCTTGAATCACGAACCTAAACCATTGCCAAACAACGATTGAATCCAGTAATTATTTTTTTTTTACACTTTTTGAGAAGTCAAGTGTCCTGCACATGGTCTTCTTCTCCATTACGACATCACTCAAGAAATGCTAGAAAAGAGAGAGAAGTTAAAGAAGTCGTAAATTGAGTTAAATCTTATCATGTCGTGATCTGATTTTAACAAATTTTCACACAAATTCTATAAAATCATTAACTTATTATCTTTATACGAGTGATTTGTAACAAAAAAGTCAAAAAGAAGATTGAAATTCAAAAGAAATTTTAAATTTGAATTTGTCTACAATCACAAAGCCTAATCTAAATAAAAGATTCATATAAAAAAAATAGATACACATGAGTGCTTTAAGAAAAATAAAAAAAGAAACAGAACAAAAGGGATCTTTTTCTTTAGGAGCCATCTTCTTCCCCTCCCCTCTCCCTCTCTCTAAACCTTGTAACCTGAGCTGTTAAATCTCCAGGCTCCATATCCATGCGACCTTCTTCTTTAGCCAGAACCAAGCCTCGACCTCACCTCCTTCATAATATATGAACTTGTAACAACACAAAACTGAAGAACCCAATGCCATCTTAGTCACCATCTGCCAATGGTGTTGAAACTTGATTTCGATCTTACTTAAACAACCAAACCCACATCATCACAACCACATGTAGACCTTGATTGAACCCATAAGGAATAACTTAAACCTCTCTAAACTTTGATTTGGTGTCGATGTACTTCAAACAATTAGAAATTCGTACTTATATTTGCATGCGGTTCATGAATTAGGAAAGGAGATGACCTCTTGGACCCCAACATTTGACCCGTAGGCCTTAGATTTGCACTTGACATTCAATAATCTAAATAAGTTACGTGACTTGGTTTTACTAGTGGATAGCTCACGTGGTTCATGGGCTTAGTGGTGCAGTAAGATCGGGATGGTTAATGCTCGTCGGAGTGCGGTTGTAGGCTTGGTTCTATTTTGATTCGGAGAGTCTGGAGATAAGGCGGTTGATTGGCTTGGTTTTGGATGCAGTTCGGATCGCAACGTCAACCTTGGTTATTGTCGCAGAGGTAATGGGTGTTGGTTTGGGTTTTATTGGTGTTTGGTAATGGTTTGGGTTTGTGATTTAAGCTTTGATGGGTTTGGGTGGTGGTAACTATTTGTGTTTTTTGTGATTCAAGCTTTTTTTTTTTTTTTTTTATTTGAAGAAGAAAAAAAGAGGAGATGACAAATAGAGAGGAGAGAGAGAGACAAAGTAAATAATATAAAATATAAAAAATCGTTGGAAAGGATGAGAAAATCATTTTTTAATTATTTATGCTTAATTAGAGCTGCAAACGAGTCGAGCTATTCGTGAGCTACTTGAGCTCGGCTCGGTTCGTTTAGCTAAACGAGCTGAGCTCAAGCTCCATCTCAGGTTCATTTAGCTAAACGAGCTGAGCCCAAGCTTATCCTCAAGCTCACGAGTCAGCTCGCGAACAAAGCTCATGAACAGGCTCGTTAAAGGCTCGCGAGCTAAGCTCGTGAACGGGCTCGTTTAATATGTATATATATATAATATTGATATTATACTATTAATATATATTAATGTAATATTATATAAAATTATTTATATTAATTTAATATTACAAATATAATTAAAAAATAATTACGTAAGCTAAACGGGTCGAGCTCGGGCTCGGGCTCGGGCACGAGCTCGGGCTCGACCCTACATATTCCAGGCTCGTTAAAAGCTCGGCTCGACTTGAGCCAGTTAAAAAATAAACGAGCTGAGTCCGAGTCGGTAGAAGTCCAGCTCGGCCAGGCTCGTCCCGGTTCGTTTGCACCCCTATGCCTAACAAGTCAAATAAGCAGATGGAAAAATGGATGTCTTTGGTCAAAATATACTTTTAGTGAAATTTTAAAAAGTTTAGATACTTATTCTATAAGAAAATTTTTTTAGGAACAATTCTATCATAATTGAAAAAGTTTAGATAGCTAATATAAAACTAGACAATTATACAATTAAGCAAATAGATCAACTCCTAGTAACTTAAACATATATGCATGTATTAATCCGCTTGCTTACTTATCTAATATTATTTTTTTATTGAATACTTGACACTTGTCACTTCTCAATCTACTAAAAATGTTAGTTTAATAAATGGAGTTAAGTTTATCAATTAAAACTTTGATTATATATTAAATTGATCATTTTAAAACTTTGATAGTTAATTATTCATTTGAGAAAAGTTTAATTAGCATATATACATTAACCTTCCAAAAAAATAATAAAATCCGTCACCTTTCACATTTAGTTTAAACTAAAACCAAAGAAAAACTTTCATTTCCAGTAAAAAATCAATTTGATTTAAAATAAATGTAAATGTCGTAAGTGGTACTTAGATATTAATAAACTATGCAATTTTTTAGGAATAAAATATGTAGTTAAATGCTTTAATTTTAAAATTAATTAATTTAATAAATAAAATTTGAAATTGATAATTTTAATATTTAAAATAACTTTTTATGTATACAAACTAATATCATAAAAATACTATTATAGATACCTTATATATTTTATAAAAATTCAATTATCATATCGGACATTAATTCCAAAATTAATCAACCAACTCATGACCCACTCCACTGAACCGGTTTGCAACAACGAAAAACCAGGATGTTTCTAGTTATCACAAATTCTTAAAGAACTACAAGTAAAATGTAAATACGATAATCATAATAGAAAAAGATAAATTAGGTTTCGGTACCGCGTTTTGCGCGTTGATTCAAATTACTTGCCATAAAACATTGTTACTAACCAATATCACAAGTCCAACGTTAGAATACATTAGATTCCACTTGTCAGCAGATCGTCCACTACTTCCTCATCAACAAACATAATAACGCCACGTGTAAACCTCCCAAAACATTTTTTATTCCAATTTTACCCCCGGTATCTCCACTTATAAATACCCTTCCACTGCTACACGCCACAACTTTCATTTCTCACTTTTATCTTCTCTCCAAATCCCAAAAAGAAAAAAAAAAAAAAAAGCGTAAACATAAAATCTTAAAGTCCCTGAAAAACCAAAACCATTGAAATTTGGGGAAATCTCCCTGTGTGTCCTTATTGTTTTATTGTGTTTGTTTGGTTCGTATGGTGTCTGTGAACCCGAACCCAACAACAGCACAACAACAAGGGTTTTACTTGCTCGATCCTATGAAGGGTATGGGACTTCATGGCCTCAATCCTCCTCCTCCTCCTCCTCCCCAGCCGCCTCCACCGGCGAATTCGACGGCGAGTGGTGGTGGTGGTGGTGAAGTGGGTCAAGTACAAGAGGATCCGAATAAGAAAGTTAGGAAGCCTTATACGATTACCAAATCCAGAGAGAGCTGGACCGAGCAAGAACATGATAAGTTCCTTGAAGCACTTCAACTGTAAGTGAGAAATACCACGTTTTTTGGTTATTTGGATTTTTTTGGGAATTTGAAATTTCTTTAATTGGTCAATAAAGCTTTTTTTATTATTATTACTTTAAAAAGTGTGGATTTTGGGGTGTTTTGGAGTTGTTTGTTTTACTGAATTATGTCAATTCAGAGTTGGGTTTTGGATAATTTGATTGAACAAAGTTGGGTTTTCTGTATTATATCAAAATTCGGAAGTAGTTTTTTTTTTTTATTTTTAAATTGTGCAGTGATGTGGTGTTTGGTTACTGAATTGTGTTTGAATGTTAAATTAATGAAGGGTTTTGTGGAATTGTGCATAATATGCAAGAGAAGAAGGGAAAGCTGAAACTTTGGTTCATTTGGATATATATTTGTAGTAAAAAAATGAAAAGGTTCTTGTTATTAGTTATGCCTTCGGTTTTCGAGCAGTTTGCTAAGGATACGGCGGATAGGGCTTAATAATTCTTGTGACATTGTCCCCTTGTGTGAATTATACTATTCCTGTTATAGGATGGATGATATACGGTTTTTGTTCTTAGATACAGAAAATGGGCATAATTTCTAGTGAAGGTGTGGTTTAATGGTGAATTGTGTTGTAAGTGGCCGCTGTTCGTGTAGCATGCCGTCCGTTTCTTGGGACAGCACGCGTGTTACTGTTAGTTGGATGAGTGGACATCTCTCCGTTTGGCTATTGGTAGAATCTAAGGAGGTCATTTTCATACAAGAATTGAGAGTGTCACATGCCAGTTACTAAATTCTTTTGCAGTCGGGTTTATTAGGACAAACTGGCTTTAAGGATGCTCTTTTTATGAGAGAATGTCCTTAATCCTACTTTTATAATGTGAGGTGGACACAACATGTGCTGTGTATATATAATATGTTAACTTGTGGTGCATGGAATCTGAGTTGTGTGATTTCTCTTTCGCTAGCAGTCTTTCAGTAGTAGGAACCCGATTATTCTATGCTAAAGTTGAAACTTTTTAGAGATTCCTTGTGCTTCTTCTGACATGTGTAAGGGCTTTTGGCCACCATTACACAGCATTGAATTCCTGGGGTATCAATTTTGAAGTTGATTTGGTGTAAAATATTCTGTATGAATGTGAAGCATATCCAAGACTGCTGATTTTTAATTGGTCTCATCTATTCAAATATGCAGGTTTGACCGTGACTGGAAAAAGATTGAAGCTTTTGTTGGTTCAAAAACAGTTATTCAGGTAATTATAAACTGAGTATACATTTCATGGTAGATTTTGTTGTTCACCGTCATATTTTAGTCACCTGAGAGACAGCATTAAGAATATATCTTTAGTGTTCTTCTTGGGTCCATAGATGTGTGGTGAAATCCAGCATATTACTTAGAAATATCTCTTTTTCTCAATGTGCTTTTCATCTTCATTGAAGCATTAGCATATTGACTTACTTATTTCACTGTTCCTGTTTCTTAGTATTTTCTTTTTTCCCTATTGCCCTTTCTGACTTGTTTTGTTAGCTGGCTATGACTTATTAATTGTATATTATTTGCTGCTAAATTTATAGGATTGCTTTTTTTCAGATAAGGAGTCATGCACAGAAGTATTTTCTGAAAGTTCAAAAAAATGGGACAAGTGAACATGTACCACCTCCGCGACCAAAGAGAAAGGCATCTCATCCTTATCCACAGAAAGCCCCTAAAATTGGTAAGTCTTTTCAAATCTCTCGTGTGTTTATACTTGTATACTTCCCTAAAAAAATGCTAATATGTGTATCTGTTGCAGCTCCGGTGGCATCCCAAATTGCATTTCAGTCTTCATCTGCTTTGGGGGATCCCATGTATGTGGTTAGGCCAGACACAGTATCTGTGCACAGTAATCCAGGTACAAGCGGGACATTGCCTTCTTGGAGCTACAGCTCTGCGCCAGCAGTTAGTGTGCCACCTGTGACTAGAGGTGCCTTTGCTGATACCATTCTAGAGAGTTACTTTTTGTGAGGATAGCAGAAGTTCCCTTCTGTATCCTTCTTTTGCTAATTATATTCTCTGTCCCAACAGATGATGTCCGAATGGCTGCACCTATTGTGCAAAATAATTCATACAGCAGCAGTAATGAAAGCACACCAAAATATTGGCCGAGAAGCCAATCATTTGGTCAAGGGGATCATCAAAAACCAATCAGAGGTATGTAGTAGTTTTCTGGCTATATTTTTCTAGGTTTTTGTTGGCGAGCCCCTACATGTCAGGTGGTATACCTCCTCAGATAATTGGTCTTAAGATGCCTTTTTTTGGGTAGCTAAAGTATTTCCATGGATCATGATAGTGTCCAAAATATGGTAGTCTTTGTCTTATTGGGACCCAGATCAAATGCGCACTCTCTATTTCTAGAAACTTCTGATCCCCCTCACCTCTGTTTGTCTTTTGTCTTGTAGGGAAATGCATTTTGATATTAATATTCCTCCTGGCTTTTTGTCTCAAATTACTCACCAACGCAGAATAAAATGGCATTATTCCAAAAAATGCTTGTCTTTCCACTCATTGTAGATGCCCTCTTGGAATATAAATTTCTGTCTATGCATTGATTACAATGGCTGTAATGGATGTTGATTTCTTGTATTTAGCAGGTTGCCATTTATCATTATTACGAACCATCATATATGACTTGAATGCTTTTATACCGATTTGTTTATTCTTCTTGTTTTTTTATTCCATTCTATCCATCTTTCTGATATTTTTGTGAGTACTGGCTTTTGTAAGCTATGTTCAACAATTGAAAAGATCTAGGTCTTAGAGATATTCGATGGTTCTTGTTTGTCATTAATGAAGTGACTGTATGTGTTCACAATCATAGATGTGCATTTTCCCAATTATGGCTGCCTTAAAGGATTTGGTGAGTGTTAACATGTGGTGTACTTTGTTTTTACAGCCATGCCTGATTTTGCCCAAGTGTATAGCTTCATTGGCAGTGTCTTTGACCCAAATGCAAGTGGTCATTTGCAGCGACTAAAGCAGATGGATCCAATTAATCTAGAAACGGTATGTCACTATATCTTATGTTCATTTCTTATCGTCTGCTTGTTGCAGTGTGCAGACTAAATAATAGTTCATAGGACTGCTCGGTCTTCCTTTCTATATGAACTTTGCTGTACTAATTCTTTGGAATCATTTGCAGTGGTTGTCACAAAGAGAATTTTATTGGTTACTTGCTTGTTTAGATGGATATTAAATATAGTAGTGCTTCTTGTTCTAGAAGATGGTAACCCGTGGTCTGTGCTGTACAGATTTCTTTTTCATGAGTGTTTTGGACCTTTGCTAAGATATAACCTTCAGAGTATGATGAAGATGTCCACCCCTGCATATGCGCTGTAGATTTTTTGCTAATTGTCCTATCAATTTGCTTGAGCAGTGCCTGTGTTTTTCCACCAATTGGAGCAAGAACTGCTCCAAGGAATGTGATAACCTTTTGTTTGATATGTTACTTGTGTTAAATCATGGCATGCTGCACCCCTGCATATGCGATGTAGATTTTTCGCTAATGGTCCTATCAATTTGTTTGAGCAGTGCCTGTGTTTTTCCACCAGTTGGAGCAAGAACTGCTCCAAGGAATGGGATAACCTTTTGTTTAATACGTTATTTGTTAAATCATGGCATGCTTATACCAAAATCTAGAATCTGCCAATAGCAACCTTAGCCCTGTTTCACCACCAATGTAGAGCTTGATGTTTTCGCCTGCTTGCACCATTGCCTTCTGTCAATATCCATCTGCAGTCACGTCTTCAGTTCAATGTCATCCCTGTCGGTTACATCCATTAAGAAGCCTTATACCAACCACTAAGAAGCACCAAACCGTCATCAACAACCTCCTGTCCCGATATAAGATGCCATCTTGATACATCGTCATTCCTATACCCTACAACCATTGATCACGGCACTTGTTGCCAGCCCTATGTTGTCGCAAAAGCTATCCGCAGTCACCTATATCTACGATTACAAGTGACACTACAGTGTTCATCACTGCTGCAGCCTTCCTAATAGTCATAGTTGTTACCTCCTTGCTGACCATGATCACCCTCTTGCACCCTTAGCTGGTCTATTTGACCTATTGTACAACATGGAATTTGAGCCTTGGGAGTTAGGACTTATCTTGTTTTGTATATATATATAATCTGACATGAGCACTAATTAACTGGCAAATATTTTATTTACACACACACATATATATATGTATGTAATCGTCATCTCTTCTATGCTTGGCCGTGACCTTCCAATCAAGTTAATTGACCACTCTTTAAAAATCATTAACAAGTACTTGGATGTTTTAACCAGCTTAGGGTAGGAAATATTGCTTTAGTGTTTACATAGATGGAACTTGAAATCTCCTTGTTTTCTCTCTGTTATCCAAGGCCCTTTGTGTAAACCTAAAGAAAGCCGGACTTAAGTTGTATCGGCTGAAATTTTCTTGGAGTAGTAGGGATGTTGAGGGAAAGCAGTGCTGAAACCTATTAGTCCTAGAGGACTAGTGCACATCTTTTTTTTTTTAATATATTTATTCCATTTTCATTGTGCATAACCAATCCATTTCTTGGATATTGCCTTGTTATTGCTGGTATTCATGCATTAATATGAAGAGCATTTTGTGGCTTTTGTTACAGGCACTGCTCTTAATGAGGAATTTGTGCGTGAACTTGACGAGTCCTGAATTTGAGGATCATGTAAGCTTACCTTCGCATCATTTCTACTTTTGACTTTTCCCTTGTTATTGTTGTATTATTATTGGTTTTTTTTTTTTTTTTTAAAACAATTTGGCCATTCTATTATCTTTCTGCAGAGGAGGTTACTTGCTTCTTATGATTTCAACTCTGAGAAGCCAAAATCCAGCAGGCCTTTTGATTTTTGTGCAGACAATGCCATTTTGTCTACATGAATGCGAGGGGTCAGGAAAAATCAAAGCTCAAAGGAGGAAGATGCATTTTTAAGAAATTGGCAGGTTGACGGTGTACAGGAACCACGTGTTGAAAAAATGCCCTGCTGATGGGGTATTGCGTTATTGTAAATATTTTGTTCTGGTGTCTACTGTGATCTTGAACTAGGTTTCACAGTAGCTGTTTTTGCTCTCAAGGGTCAATAGCCAGTATCCGCTTTGACTAAATAGAGCATGAGTGTTTGGAAAGTAGTGTAGTTAAAGCTTGAAGGCTATTCCATGGAGGCTGATCTGTATAGAGCTTTGAGTGTGCTGCTAGGTCTATTTAGTGTTGTAGGCTGAACTTTCCTTATAGGACTTAATAAAGATCCTAGGACCGTACTTGTGTAGATAGCTATGTATGTTTATGAATATGACAATAAAACTGGTATTAACAGGAAGTTTGATTTGTTCTTTCATCTTGTCTATAGTATATACATATATCAAGAGCTTTGTTAGGGAATGAGTGTACTTGTGGGGCATGAAAATGTATCAGATACTATGTGCAGAGTTATAGTGACACTGGAGTTTGTTTGGATCGTGTTACTAATTTATTGTCTCTAGTGTTTCTCAAGTTGATGGGCTTTATTTGGTTGCTAGCATCACATGTAATTCGCACGTGGATGTGGTTATTCTTATGGCATTTTAAGTTGGTATGCCGTAGAATCTATGAACGGGAGTGGTTTGGCCGCTCATGTGGAACGGTTCCTGCAAGAAACACTAATGGTTTATTACTGTTGGTTCATTTTGCTGTAATTATAATTTTATTATAGCTTTATTTTTTACGAATAGTTATTATGTCGTTTAGTTCATTGAATAGCGATTTTATAATGAATCTCTATTACATAAAATATTGAATAATAATTCTTTATTTAAATTTATAAATATCAATTTAATGCTGGTATTGTTTTTTTTAATCAAAATAGCAGCATTTAAAAAAATAATAATAAATTCTATTACAGTTTTATTTCATTTATTCATAATAGAAATTTTATTATAGTCTTATTATTTATTCAACGAAATGAACGAACTGTTAATGTCTTACTTTGATGCATAGTACATGTAATAACGGGCAATCAAACCATATGGGAAACTAAAAAACTAAGCGACTGGAGAACATAACAAGGGTGGTCAAATTGATGGGATTGAGCTGGCTTCGTCGACCACCTAGGCTACCTAGTGGACGGTGTGCAACTCCACTGAGGTAGGTTGCTCAGTCTCAAAGTGGAAATGTGCTACTTGTCCTTATAATCAGCCCCCATAGGAAAAGGGTAGAAGCTGGGCACAATGCAAGTCTCAAAGTGGAAATATTGCATTTGCTTTTGGCGATATAAGCTGGGCACAATGCAAGTTTCTTTTTCCTAAGTTGTTTTTGTTTTAATGACATGGTATTGTTGTATACCGTTTTCATCCATGATATGGTGTCAGCGGAATCTATATCCCAACATGGGATATGCACCAGTGTTTATATATACTATTTTTAACATGCTATTTTGTTATTGTATTTTAGTAATTGATTTTGTTGAGTTTTCTTATATTGGTTTTGATGATGATAATAATAAAAAAAGTTTTCTGATTAATTTAACTAAGTTTGCAACGACGATTAGAATTTTATTAGAATTATTGTCTGAAGTAATGTCAAAACCATTGTGAGAAGTTGTGTTAGAACGTCTGGTAGAACCACTGATAGAAACTTTGAGTTAAGAAGAACGACCTATAAGAATATTTTCGTAGACTTCAATAATATCAAGGAAGAATTTATTAATGATGAAGACCCAAGTCTATTTATGTGATATATTTGATAATACATCTAATATATTCCACTAAAGGAGGATTTAAAATTCATAGGGATAAATTTACGTTGGATTTATTTTTATGAAAGTAAAATTCATAGATGCTATAGACACTTACTTATTTTTATGGAAGTGTTATCAGAATTCGACTTGAAAGAAGACATGTGAGATGAGCATTAGCACTGTTAATGAAGTAGTGGATAAGTACAAGCACAAAAATATCTTTACAACTAAAGATTCTGATTATTTTGGAGTTCCAAAATCATATGATATGCAAGCTAAATTCTTTTGGAAGATATAATAATATCAACGACTATAAAAGTTGAAGGCAGTGAAAGATATTGTCAAAGATAAGGTCCAAATTTAAAATCTTCAAGATAACAACATCTAAGATCTTAGGAAAATTTTCTTTTTTCTTTTTTTTTTGGATTTCAAGTTCCAAATCCACTTTAACAATAAGAGTAGTTATATGTGAGTTTACTAAAGGGAGCCGTTATATCCTTAAAGAATATAAAATAAGCTGAAGTTCAAATATTGAAGATATTTGCACTCACAATCAATCTTAATATCATCATACTTTCATTTGCCAGAACCTTTGTTGGAAGCTACTTGCACTTACTATTTCATACATATTTTACCCTGCTTTTTACTTTGCATTTTTGAGAACCCATTGTATCTCTTTTGAAACTATCCTTGCTCCATTTTAAGAGCTAGGTTAAGAAGATTGCACTTAGTATTTTGTAATTCTATGATTAACTTAGGTATGAGGCTTGTGAGACAGAGCAATGAGGTAAAATGACCAATGTGGACCAGCGCTTCTAGCAGTGAAGCTGAAAAAGATAACTAACTTATAAGGAGGAACCCCTATAAATCTTGGGCCTCATTTACTCTATGCAATTTAATTTTTGTTGCTTTATTTGCAATACTATTCATATTAGCATTTAGTTTAATTTGTAATATTGAGCACGTTTAATTAAAATCAAATTACTTAACGAAAGTTTTTTAATTGCAAATAATTCACCCCTCCCCTCTTATTTGTCATATGAGACTTACAAATTTTATTGAAACCTTATTCAAGTAAATATTTTTAGTTAGGATTGCAAACAGACGAAAAAAACCTAATGACATATATGTTTTTACTTGTCAAAATAGCAATGTGGCAATAGGTTCGATATGATTAATATTCATATGGATGCAAATAATAAATCTAAGATTCTTCAAAATTATATGTGAAAACATATATTAATGGTAGGATCTCTCTATATATAAAATAAGCAATTTTATGATCAAAGTAAGGTGATAAAATGCTTTTTAGATCTGTAGAGGGTCGTTTCAATAATTAGGCTTTTGGCTTAATTTAATATTACAGGCTAATAAGCTAGTGACAAGTCCAAAAGACCGAGTCTAATAAGAGATATCGTAAGGAGAGTTGACCTGGTAGGCTCGGAACAGGGATCATCGGATTGATTCATTCCGCTCTCGACCAAATTTTTTTTTTTCGTGCGTGAAAAGTAGACTCCAAAAATATCTTCATGGGTTAATTTAGGCTTTTTTTAATTAAAAATAAGTCTTAAGCCCTTTTATATTGAAAAAAAAAGGCTATTTTAAATAGATGGGCTTCTTTTATATTATAAAAGCCATTAAGCTATTTTCAAGCCTATTTATAAACCCAGCTTATTATTAAAGAGAAAAAAAAAAAGGCTTCTATCTCAGTCGTTGGATTCTTAGAAACAATTCAAAGGTTAGCATCAGCTTCCAACATCTATAAATAGGAGGGTGCTTTTCTCATTTAAGCCAGATTCTACACATTGCTAAAATCAAGAGCAATATGGAAACTTTGTTGAAGCATCTTCAAGAAAGATCAAAACAATTATTCTACAAAAACGAGTTAAGAATGATCGAATCTATCTAATTTGATTTTTTATCACACTAGCACATTCGAGAAGCCGGATTTGCCTGTTCCTCCTCTTATGTCTCTCCTTGCGATATTCTACACGTATCGTCACTTTTGATTTCTTTCAAGTCGACCACCATGCCTATTGCATGCGACCGACCAGTTGCGGTAACCTCAACAAATACAATATCTTCATGGAAGTGTTTACCCTAATGGCAGAAAATAAGAGTATAATTCTCTTGTTCGATGACCAAGTGACCAATTTTTAGTCATTTCGATTGAATCTTAGAGCTTGCTCTTGTTAAGGCTTTTTTTGGATACCATCCGAACAAAAGTCTTACTTTCTGCAATACTTTTTAATAGTTAAAAATGGGCAACAAAAATATGCCACAAAAGATTTGATTAAATTGCTCTTTATAATACCCCATTAAATATAGATGACAAAACTTTAATCACATAGATGCCTTTTAGTATAACGGCTTAGAGTTCGTCGGAACTCCAAAATTAAACATGCTCTAAGCAGAGCAATCTAAAGATGAGTGGCCTCCTAACAAGTGTTAGCATCAAAGGACAAAATCATGCAGAGTTTGGCTCAAGTAGACAATAAGGAAATTGACGAGGCGGTGCCTTTTGGTTGAACAGCTTGGAGTTAATTGGAATTCCAAAATTGAATGTACTCTGGATAGAGCAATCTCAGGATGGGTAACCTCAATACCTTGGTAGACGGAGTTAGCTTTTGTTATACTTGAACTTGATTGTAGACTTGTTTAGTAAGCCTACAAAATAAAGCCTTATTGGGGCTTAAGATGAGCCGAAAAGAGTTGGTCTTGGATGCATAAGGCCAGTCTAAGCTCATAATAAGTTAAACAAGACATGAGACCATAATAGATTATCAAGAGCCATATATACTTCTGTTTCAATAATATGCTCCTTGCTTATTCCTATTTTTATTAGTACCCTATAGCAGTTTAAAGGAAAAGAAAACAATATCAAAATTACTATATGAATTTTAGGGTTTCGTTTCTTTTTGTTTCGGTAAGTTTATACGAAAATTTTGAACTTGCTAAAAGTTATACAAAATAGATCCCTTTTTTTTTTAATCATACTAGCTTAGTACTTTGTCTTTAGTGATTTACGTTTGTATTTCTTAACATTAAACATTCATTGTGTTATTTTTCAGAATTAATTGAAGTAACATATTTTAATAAAAAAAATCATTGGATATGATACATAATGAATTCTATATAATTTAATAAATAAAAGTTTAATTCAACAAAATGTTTAACAATTCCGGATTTAAGGTTTTAGGGATGACGGAAAAGAATAACATTTTGATAAAAAATTATAAACTAATCGAAAATAATGCAAAGAAAAAAAAAAGGCAAATTAAACACAACCATTTGAAACTCAAGTCCGAATTATATTATACTTATCTCTTGTAGTTGTGCTGTCATAGTAAACTTCAAAAGACTAGTTCGTGTATTATGCTTATCTTTTTAGAAGATTAGCTTAACACGGTTAGAATCTAAACAATCTAAACTCATTTTTACAAAATATAAATTTAATTGCTTATTTTGAAAGTTAGTTTCAATGATTATTACTTTTGTAATTTTTATTAGAGTAATTTTTTAAAATAAATTGTAATTATCCCAAGAAAAACTAAAAACCATTAAGGTTTATTTGGTATGCAGGAATGGATCTGAGTGGAATCGCGATTCTATTTCACCTATTACCTTTTTATCTTGTATAAATTTGTTATTTTATTTTTTCAAGTATATTTTTATATATTTCAATATAAACTAATTCATACACATTTCATTTCGTATTTATTGTATCCAAATAAATAAATAAATTTATTATTTTTATGTTGATTTCATTCTTTTAATTTTTTTCTATTCTAATCTAATCAATTTCTGACGATTTCTGTGTACAAAAAATGACATTAGGGGAAAAAGAAAATTTAGTTATTGTCCTCCACACCAACGAAGAGCATCCGAGAAAAGGCCCATTACTTTTTTTTTTTTTTTTTTACTTTTCCTTATCCTTTCAAAAAGAGCAAAAACACACGAGAAGCAAACTTCCATTGCACTAGAAAACCAGTAATGGCTTCTTGCCTCTCTCGCTTACCCGCCGCTGCGTCGTCGTTTAACGGCCAATTCCTCCCTTCATTCTCCTTCAAGCCATCCTCCACAAACCCTAGAAGCAACAGTGGCTGTGCAGTAGTTTCAGTGAAAGCTACAAGCAACGTCGTACTGCTCGATAAAAGTGAAGCCGAGACTAAAAACAGACTCAAAACCACTTATTTGGAAAAGATCGTTCCCTTGCTTAAACAAGAGTTTGGTTACACTAATATTCTCCAGGTGTGTAATGGGTGCTCGTTGAATTTTGGATTTTCTTTATTGCTCTTTCGTTATGCTGAATGGAATAATGCTGTAATGTTGTAAGCATGTAACGAAATAGCTGTTAGTTAGCAATTCTGCTATAGTCTTATTCATGAATAAGGTATTTTGGGAGGGAAAAAATCAATTTTAGTATCGAATTGCAATTCGTCTGATTGAATGAAGAATCACCATCCGATAATGATACGAATCAGATAACTTGTGGAATAGATTCTTATGAAACTGCTATTCTGAATCTAAATTGCAACTAAATGTCCAATAGATATTCTATAAGCCATAATGGGATTATTATTACAGCGAAGTAAATAGATAATTAATGATTTAGCTCGAAGGTTTTTTCTTTTTCTATTTTTTTAATGATCATTCGTGAATTTTGAATGGATATAATATAGATTTTTTGAAGACTATAAGAATAAAGATTGAAGCTTTTTTTAATTCAATACTTGATATTGTTCTTTGAGAGTCTTTGTTTCATGTTTGTTGGCTTTGCTTCTCAGGATTTTTTCGAATGTTACTATAGCTATGAAGTCACTAGTAACCAGAAACTGCCTGAGTTTAGAATGATCAAATTTAAGCATTGTAGACATTAGATTACACCAAATACTAAAACTAGTTTAGAAAATGTTGCCAGCGGAACGAGCACATTTGGTTTCATTATGAATTGTGATTGCAGCCTCTGTTCCATGAAATCTGTAGGAAAATTGGGACATGGTGTTATGTCTCCATTGAGTGCCCCTTTCGTGTCCCAGCAATTCATAAACTGCTAATGTGTGCATAAAGAAAAACAAAAAATGTTTCTGAAACTATGAACTAGATGAGCAAATTGTATCTGAAAAATGTATCCAGCCAGCCAGTAAATGGAAGAAGAGAAAATGTGTGGATAAGTAGGAAATGATCTCACAACTAACGGATCAAGGAATGTAACCCTGTAGAAGTTCAGAAACTTAATCATTTGTCTCAACAGAGGCTTTTCATGTTATCTGCTCGTGCTAGTTTTTTAATTCATGTCAATTTTGTGGGAGCCTTAGAATGTAACTATAATATATATATATATATATTCGATCTGTTCCCAGATAATAATTACATTATTTTATAATTGTCCCCGGCTTAAACTTCTTTGATCATGTCAATTTTAGACCTTATCTTTGTGTTTTTGTTTCGTTTTTATGTTTTCAAATGGATCACTATTTGGTCATGGAGTTGTGTATGGTTAGGAACGTTGACTCCTGCTCGTTTTCCAGCTTATTGCATATAGAGTTTATCGATGTAATAATTTGAACTCATGAAAACCCTGTAAAAGCTATGCCGCAATTTTTTTTTTTTTTTTGGGATAAAAACTGTGCAATTTAGTGTCTAAACCTAATAACTTCCACCTATCACGTCTAGGTGTTTCTGTGATGTTATGACCAATATACTTAAGAAGATGTATTTCTGAGGTCGAGATATGAAATTGCCAAAACTTGGAAGTCAACATGATTGCATCGCATTCATTCTGCTTTTCTTCTCTTGGATTATATTTCTTCATTGTTTTTGGATGTGCAATTCACCATCTTCATATGATTAGGTACCCAAAATCGAGAAGATTGTGGTGAACTGTGGTATTGGAGATGCTGCTCAAAACGCCAAAGGGTTGGATGCAGCAATAAATGACTTGGCACTCATTACAGGGCAGAGACCTGTAAAGACGAGAGCTAGGGCATCGAATGCAGCTTTCAAGATTAGAGAAGGTCAACCACTTGGAATTGCAGTGACACTTAGAGGAAATGTAAGCATTCTATATGATAATACAGCTTCTCATTTGCTCCAATAGTTAACTCTTTTTAACCTTTGAAGAAGATTGGCATTCATGCAACCTCGAGGGATGAACGTCGATGAAGGTTGTTCTTAATTTTTCCTTTCTTTATAGACGTTTGTAATCTGGCATGGCTCGACAGGCTGAATGGACATGTTGTATGTCCCTGTCATACAAATTGCTGCCACTCACTAGCCTTGCAGAGGTGAAATCTGCTGGCTGGTTTATTTCTCTAGTGTTTCGTTATGAACTGAACTGTAATATGTCATTGGCCCAAAAACTAATCATGATAAAAAATGATTTTGGGATGGTCGTTTTGTTGATTAGGCATGTCCTAGGACAGTGACGTAGGTATGAAAGATTTAAATTTATGTCCAGTACCCAGGTTATAGTAGCTCAAAAGATTGCAAATATAAAGGGGGTGATCAGTGATGGTCTCTTTTATACGTGGTACTAAGATATACATGAAAAATGTGGCTGTAGTTGAATTCATATTGTCTTGAATCTTTGATAAGAAATGCCCTACAGAAAATATGGATAAATTGTGCATTCCTATGAGTTAAATGTGGCAACACCACCCCATCTGGATATTCTGTGGCCGTGTGCTTGTCCTGCAATGTAGTGATTTCCAATGGCTACTGGATGCAGGATTCTGTGCTATGAGGGCATGTCTCTACTTAATCACAGACCTCTTTTCGACTTATTAATGTTGTTCAGATGCTTCTGTGAAAGAACATGTTTCTATTTGATGTTAATTCGAACAGCAACTGTTTAGGTTACTTCACTAGGCATAAATGTTATGTGATCTCCTGAACCAATCTTGTTTTGTCATCACTTTATTGTCAATTAAATGCCACTCACTAATTTGAGCATTTGCACTGGATTGTCTTTGATATCAAATACTTTAATTGGAAGTCTTGGTTTGTTGGTTTCGAGCAACAGAATTGGCAGCCTAAGTAACTGCAACTTTTGCTCATGTGGTCACAGATTATGTATTCATTCCTTGATCGGCTTGTAAATTTGGGGCTTCCCAGAACGAGGGATTTTCAAGGTGTAAATGCAAACAGCTTTGACGGGCATGGTAACTACAGCATAGGCGTCCGTGAGCAGAGCATTTTCCCGGATGTCAGCTATGATGTTCTTGGCAAGCCAAGGGGTATGGATGTCTGCATCACTACAACTGCTCAAACTGACAAGGAAGCCCAGAGGCTGCTGGCTCTCATGGGAATGCCATTTAGAGAGAGCAGTGGTGCAGCAGCAGTTCAACTACGGAGGAAGAAGTTGAAGTCTCATCATTTTGATGCAAAGGGAAAGGGAAGGGCAAGGGCAAGGCGCTGAGGATCATTATCATCATTTTTTGTGAGCACCGTCGGGTTGTTTCTCGAGGTTATTTGCCAATTGTATCAAAATGGTGGTGTTCATTCCTTGTAATTTGTAGAAATTGACATACTTTCCATTGGAATGTTTACATACAGCTTTTTAATGAGAGTTGCTTGGAGCGGTTAGTTTCATGTACCTGAATCTGTCTATGCTGTTGGCCTTGTCCCAGACACCTCTTTATATCCCATTGTTCTATAATTGATTGGCTAATTTATGCACCGTCCTAGTCAATCGTATAAAACATTTGACATTATTTAATAAGCAATATTTGTATTAAGTTATATAATTTGCTGATGTGTTATATTATAATTGGTGAATACAATTTTAGAACAGCAAATATTCATCCTAATTTATGCATTTCATGGTTGTACAGTTGTCATGGTAATCTTCTATTTTATAGGATGTTTTGATAGAAACATCAATTGTCTATATAACCCCTACAAGCCTCCAATCATTATCTAACTATTAAACTAATTATAAAAATTATTTCAATAATTTAATCGTGATTAAATATAGATTCAAACTCTTTAATAATAGTTAAAGGACGGTTTTACAATATTAAAAAAAAAATTCTAGATTTGGAGTTTCGGTCTATGTTCCACTAATTGCATATAATGGACAAAAAAATATGCAAGGTTATCTCATATATTTATTTACTTCTTGTATCAATCTATTTATACCATAAGGGACCCCATTAAGATTGTTTTCATGGACCGCCAACTGAAAAGGCCAATCCTCTATTAGAGCAGGACATCGGTGATTATGTCCATTTCAATATTTATATAAAATAATAAAAATATATCATATGAAATCATTATTAACTATCGCTTCTCGGTGCTTTCATTTTTTCCTTTTTTTCTCCCCCTCTCTCTTTTATCTTGCTGCTTTCCTTTTTCTCATATCGTTAGCGTTTATAAGCTATCATTATCCTAAGGACCTCCATCTAGTAATGTTCAATGCTAACCTCCTCGTTTAGAGTGTTTAGTATCATATCAACTTTTTCAAAGGCCCCTTCTTTACTAAGTGCCTTATTTAGGTTCTCTAAGTGTAATTTTAGCTCTTCAAGAATCTATCAAGAGGAAAATTCTATGATCCCCATTAATTTTGACGGGACCGGTCCTATTGCTATCCAACGGTTCATACCATATCCAACCATGATCGAATCTCTAAAGTAATTAATATTTCATTGTACTATATTTATTTTACTGTTAAATTATTGATGAGACGGTTCGGTCAATGTAATCGTAGAAGCTCCCCTATCAGGAAAGCCTTTTACTTTACTAAGATCCTTCATTCCAATAACCATAAATATTACATCAATTTGTTCTCTATTTATTACCTTTAAAAAATAAACAAATATATATATATATATATATAACATATATATTTGGATCATTAACATTTAAAAACTTCATGATAATAGTAACGAACCTAAAAAAGATAAGTTTTTAACATATAAATTGTGTTAATTATCTCAATTGAACATACTCTTAGTACGACTTGCTGATGCCTGATTAAGATGAGGCATAATTATAAGTTGATGTGCAAGTATAGATATGAAATGGAATGATGACACCAATTGTATTCCCTTTCTTGTATTTAGAAAATACAACCATGATTTCATGGAATTCAATTATGCTCTAATTTATATATAACTACTAAAGAAATGACTTACCTTATTCTCACTAGTTTTAATCCTGTAGAGGCTATACGTAGAAAATCTAGACTAGACTTCAATAGATTATAGGCTAGCAAAACAATTACAATCAAAGGCACGTGGGATTAGGCTTAGCGCAACCACTTTAATGCCCATGTCAATAAGCATGACGATTTAAGGATAAGTGATATATATGCGAAATAGTTTAGGCACGTTACCGTTCTCGTTGAGGGGAGATGGTCTTTTTATAGTTAGGTGATCTTGGCGGTTATATGTGTTGCGGGATTGTGGGAGTGTAGGTGGTTGCAACTATTAATGTGAACATGGGGCGAACCTACTAATTCATGTTTACACATGTAAGCCCAATTGAGGATAGTACATCGAAAGATGTCAAGTGAAATGTCGATCGAGTGCTGAAGGAGTTGATTGTATGCCAACTAAGGTAACAACTACAAGTGCCCTTATGGGGCTTTCAAGATGTTGTTGGCATGGACTAGGATCTTAGCCCAATGGGTCAGCCCGATCGCTAATGGGTTAGATTCGGTTTGAAAGGTTCGTGATCCATATTAAACCATCAATACCTACCATACATATATTATTTATATTTATTGTATGTGCGTTCACAAATTAAACTTAAATACATATTTTATTGTATATATATTACATATAAATTCACAAATTAAGAGCAAAGATATTGATGTTATCAAATTTAGCTCGGGGGTTTGACCTGGATATACTAGAAAGTATGGGTGAAACCAAGTTGAATTAGACTATTCTTATGGCCAAATGGGTCAACCAAGGTTGATAGCATTTTAAAATACCATTATACATGTATTTTGTTCAAAATAGTATAAATTAAACAAATGTAAAATTGAATAAATAGTATCATGGACATTCTTGATGTCAATATCACTCCTGTTCTTAGGCTTGCAAACAAACTGAGTCGAAATGATATATTATTAAACTCAAACTTGATTCAAATTAAAAAAACTCAAATTCGGTTGAACTTTAATTTTGAAGCTTGAACTTGACTCAAATTATATTCAATGAGATCAAATTTGACTCGATTGGACTTAATTATTCTTATGAAAATTCATTTGAAAATAAGTCAGGATTTGAGAATAAAACAAACTTTTTGGTTAACTTAGTCTGTAAATATTATAAATGTGAACTGTTAGATATAAAGGAAAAAAATAAGGAACAAAAATAAGCATTAAAAAGAGGAAAACACATGCTTTATGACTTTTTTTTTTATAAAAATACAAAATGCTTAGTATTTTAGAACTCAAAATCAATAGCTTGAGCTTCAATATGCTTCAATTACGAATGAGCCGAATTCAGTAGATCTAACTCTTGAGTAGGACTATTGCAATTTGCTATCCCGGAGTGAAAATGATCTAAAGCTAGGAAACCATGTAATTACAAAGATGGAGCTTTTAAACTAAAACTTAAGTACGTATGATAAAAATAATTATAGTAATAGAATACCATCAAATACGTAGTTAATACTTATAAACCAATATCTATTTATGCTTTAATTTATTTAAATAAAAAATAATTAAAACTATTATTTTTCTATGTGTAAAATATATATATATATTTTAACATATTTCTCAAAATAAATAAACTTTTATTTTTATTGTAATTCTGAAAATAGATTCAGACTTAAAAAATAAATTAAAAAAGAAAAAATTTACATAACTTGAAGGAAAAAAAAAAATTGGAAATTGCCACTTAATAAGTATCTAATTTATAAAAGATCTAAAAGAAATTATTACCAGGACAGTTTCATTAATAATATCGTCTTAATCCATCTTCCTGATTAATTATCTGATTACGCGCGCATTATTATGACATGACATTGGATGAAGCAACACTTACATTGGATCAGTAGAAACAACAAACTTGCTGTCTACATAACTTTAAAAATGGCCTTTTGTTATTCGGGAATAGGAATAGGGATGATATCGACACTGCCAATGTCGAACTCGTCGCCGTCGCTTAGAGTGAAAGCCAAGGCAGAACCACCTCCTTTGGCTCCAGATCTCCCTCTCCATCCATCTCTTTCTCTCTCCTCCCCTCCCCGCCGCTGCCGTGATCTCGTCTTCATTGTCAATCCTCGAGGTAGGTCTCTCTCTCTCTCTCTCTCTCTCTCTCCATGTTAAATGATCATTCATTAGGTTTTGTATATGTACTCGATGCATGCAATATAATATATCTACGTGTATGTATAGGTGCTAATGGAAGGACCGGGAAGGAGTGGAAGAAACTGCTTCCTTATCTTACGTCTCGCCTTGGTACTCAATTTAATGTCAGTAAATTTAACCTTTTTCGTACGATTCTTCCTAGTTCGTGTTACTGGAATTAGTTAGATTTCATAATTTTTATTGTTCGATTTGATTTATGTTTGTTGTAATTATGCAGTCATTCAATTGGCAATTAGACGGTAACTTGTGTTTGAATCTTCTAAGCAATTCTTTGGGCTGGTTTCATTTGCAAATTTTAAGTGATAGCAATAGACAAAGGCTATTTGTCTCGAGTTTGAATCTGTAATTTAAGCAAGTTATTGGATGAAAATGAGAGGAAATTAATGGAAGGGTATCGGCTTTTTGAATTTTCCTTCAACCGTATGAGATATAAATAAGAGTTTAAACGATTCAAATAGATTCTCTCTTGTAATCGATTGAATTTTAATGCTTTGGTGTTGAGTAATTAGTGCTTTTCAATTTTAGAAGTTGTTTGCTTTAGCCAACTCTTCTTTTTGGCTTTGTTATTGTAACCGAAAATTACGGAATGAATGCGATATGATGTTATCAATGTTTTCTCTTCTATGAGAGATGTACTTTGCCATTATATTCTGATAAGAAATGTGTCACTGCTTATTTCAATGTAGAGTTTTTATGCTTGTCGAAAAGTTTGTATTTTCTTCTACCAAAATATAAAATAAAAAAACTGACTGTTTTTACGCATCTACATCGGGATTGGTGAGAACTGTGCAACCTGGATGTAAGGATTTTCATTATTATCCTCAAATTATCGAGAGTATTGTTGACTTCAATGTTTGCCACCTACATCCCTAGCATAAGAGGTTGGATTTTTTACTGTTCTATTTGCTTTGTGGTTTGGACGTTTCCTCATTTTATGACTCATGCCCAGACTCAGGTCTTTCATGTTGGAACTTGATGTCAAAGAATTATTGATATCATAAAGATTACCATTCTTTTATATTAAATTGCAACTGATGACAGAATTATATAAAGAAATTTTAGCTTTAGGCTTAAGAATTGAGATTAGTATGATGACATGCAAGCATTTATTCTTTAGGCTATTGAAAGAAGATGCTATATGCTAAGGTCTTTCTTTGTTCTGGCCAGATATGCGAATCTTTGACTTCTGGTCCTTCTCATGCAACTGACATAACAAGGGAGGTAGGAGTCTTGGGCATTGTCAATTAAGCATGGATTTTGAGTTTTCCTGCTAATATTGACAAGGATTTATGTACTTACTTAGCTTTATGCAGGCAATACAAGAGGGTGCTGAGGCTGTGATTGCAGTGGGAGGTGATGGAACACTTCATGAGGTATGATTTTTCATTCAGAGCAGTAGATCTTGTCATCCATGATTCCATTTGCAATTTCACCATATATCCTTGTAGTCTGCAAATTGCTGTCAGCACAGCCCAGGCTTCTCACTTCTATTGTCGGTTAATTAAATGGGACTTCTTTAATTGAAATGCAATTAGTTCCATTCTATGACTATGTAATTCAATTGTATGAAACAATCTGCATAAAGATTGGTATGCTTCCTGGCATGCCATTTATCCCAATGGTACATCTATCCAAATAAGAAGAGCAAAAGCTGCACAAACAGTAAAGCTAGCTTGGTCTCTTCTAGAGTTGCATTTGGATTCTGATTAGTTATCGCTTACCTTATATTTTACTTCTTTTTGATTCATTATTTAGGATGGAGTTCATCTTTTAAAGTGGATTCTAATCTCATTATGAGTTGAACAAAGAAATATAACGTATGTATGCATTGGCTGATGCTTTGAAATTTTAGATATGTTGAATAGTGATTGTGTTTATGATATCAATTATTTTGTAACTAAACTAAGCTTGAGCTTTGATGGACAGGTAGTTAATGGCTTCTTTTCTGATGGAAAACCTATCAGCAATAATGACAGAGGGGGGTCACATTCTACTGCACTTGGTGTAAGCATCTGCCCTGCCAATCTGCTTCCTGTATTTCTTTTCTTATATGATATTCATTAGAGATTCTGTTTCTGCCTCTGGTACAGCTAATTCCTTTGGGGACTGCATCTGATTTTGCCAGAACGTTTGGCTGGTTGGTCAATGCTAAAACCATGAATCTTTTTCCATTCACAAGTGAACCTTCAGTCAAAAAGGTTTTTTAACTGTGTTTCAGGAAAAATGATCCCCATCAGTCCATTGAACGTATAGCATCAGGTAGTTTCTGAAGTTGTCATTCTCTCTCTCTCTCTCTCTCTCTCTCTCTCTCTCTCTCTCTCTCTCTCTTTTCGTCCAATGAAACAATTGCTGAGTGGTTTTCATGATTGTGGCTATCACCTTGTTTTTATTGCTAATAGTCACTGTCATGAAAAAATTTTCAGGGCAAAGATCAAAAATAGATGTAGGTGTTATTACTGGAGAACGTGAAGATTGTCATTACTTCATAAATATTGCCGATGTTCATTTGTAAGTTTAATTTGCTATTTTGGGATCTATTTTTAGATTGGATGTCATCTGGAGTTTATTATTTTTGCATCTGTACATTTTGCAGGAGTGCAAAAGCAGGTTATTATGCCTCCAGATACAAGAGATTTGGGAACTTGTGTTATGTTTTTGGATCTTTACATGCCTTTATTGGGCATCATAATGAGGATATGAGAATTAAGGTCATTGTCTTATTTTTTACCTCCTTAATTTACTAACTGGTAATGATGCATGGAATGTGATGGGAGATCCCTCTTTAGAAGGGTACCCTGATCCAGCTAGTACACAAATAAAGGAAAAGTGTAGTAAAAAGTAAGAGGCAGCAAAAGATACCCATGTGTAATATGCTTAATTCAAACAAATACAGCAGAGCAAGTCTTCTTCTTGTCGTATAATTTAGCTCATAAAAACAGAATATATGACCCTTAAGTAGATCATATCTAAAGTGGATCTTAAGCCGCCAAAGCTTTTTTCATCCCTTTCCCCCCGTTGTGTATCCCAACCACAAAATTGAAGCCCCAAAGTTGTATTAGTTTTGATTTTCACTTCCATCATCTCTCAATAAACCATACGTCCTGACTGTGTATTGCACAAAGATAGCTGGACTCTTGAAATGGGTAATACCTTGTCCCTCTACATCGTTGAGAAAGGTGCTTTAGAAATGAAGTGTGCATGTGTTCCCTCCAATGATGTACATAACATGCAAGTATTATGACTTAAAACCTTTCATTTGGAGTTTATGCAATGTGGTCCTGAGTTGCGAAACATAGAATGAATATACATCTTTGTGATGGCCTTCAGACCACATCTATTTGTGCCATTGCATGTTGGGACGTGCAGGCTTCAACACAAGCGCTGCCAATCCAACAGAGAAAAGTTTTGGTAGCCATACCAACCAACCTTGTTGATATTTTTTTTCAGCAGAATGGGGCGTTGCATTTCATTCTTCAACCTTTTCCCCATTTCCCCCTCAGGCCATTCCCAACCTTCCTCTTCAATCAGCTAAAACAGCCATACATTTTAATCTAGTGCATGCTGTATATTGAAAGCTATGTGAAATATTGAACCCACACAGATATTAAATTTCCATGATGTCCCATCCAAAAATTGCTTTTGCCTTTGGTCATTGTCTTGTTATTAACCAAAGAAGGAGATCAGCTTGTGCTTTTTTCCCGTCTGGTCGTAGTGGCAATGATGCTGTGTTGGCCTTTTCTGGCTTATTACAGAACTGTACATTCTAGTCATCCTTGCACCACATGTGCTTAATGCTGATCCCTAGCAGTCCATGGACAAAATAAAGTTTACCTTGAACATGTGAAATGGGTCTATTTTGCTGTTCCCATTTAATGCTGTGGCCTGCCCAAAGATGACACGTTGATATGATCAGTGCCACAGACCATGCAGGGTCCATTACCAGCATTATAAGGAGTTTACTTTGTCTGTCTTATATACTATTTTAAAATCTCTTTACGGATGTTGTAAGTGACTGTATCCATATGCTGCTTCCTAGGTTAATGATGGTGAGTGGGAAATATTTCCTAAAGTCACTGCTCTCTGTATTGGCAATGCAAAATTCTTTGGTGGTGGTATGAAAATTACACCAAATGCTGACCCTCACAGTGGAACTTTTGAGGTCAATTTCCTGTGAATAATTCTGAAACGACATATGCCCTATATTAAGGTGCTAAAAGTAAGTTTATTTTTGTCAATTCATCATCATGCAGGTTGTGATTCTTCAAGATTTTAAGTGGTATGACTTCATTCTCAAACTGTTCAAGCTTTACGATGGAACACATTTGACGGTGAGAAATGTGTCTTCAAGAAGGTAATGGGTCCACGAAAAGTACTGATATATTTTTATGTTGAATTGTGAAGCAGTTTTCATTTTATTCCATAACTTGATAAATTAGATCTCTCCTTTCTATAAGATAAACAAAAAGGTTGGTCAGAAAAACTTACTGGACTGGTGTCTCACTAATCAAATCCTTTCTTTAAATCAGGAATTTTCATGAGCTGTTAGTGGAGATCTCGTCAACTTTTATCATTGTCAGATCTATTTGTCATATGACATCTTTAATTCTTTTGCAGTGTGCTCTCGATTGAAGTAGAGAATCTGTCAGGTTCCAACAATATATATGTTCAGTCAGACGGGGAACACTTGGGGTTTCTTCCCCAGAAGTTTTGCATCTTGCCTTCTGCAATTGAAATGATATGCTAAACTCAGGATATCATTTTGCCCTCATTTTCAGTCAAATGATTAATGTGACTGGACAATGCCGCAGAAAAAAGTTTTGGAGGCACTCTTTGTCAACTTGGCTGGACAGAGGGATAGCGGAATGATGCATTAGCATCCTCTGACAGGAGCATTGTGGAATTAACGCAACAGCAGAGCAAGTAATTAGACGGAATGGGCTAGGGCCAACAATGGAAGTGAAGTCTTGGTGGATTGTTGCTTAGGTAGCCTAAGAATCGGTGCGGGATGTAATTTTGCTGAATTTTTACAACAAATCTGTCTCTACACATGGTAACTTATTTCACGTGTGCATTTTTCCATCAAGCTTGAGTTGTGGCTGGTCAAATCATACTTTGAATTTAACATGGAATGACAAGGTTATATCGTGTGAATATCGACTATGGGCTTCCAATGTTTAAATCAAATACTGGTTTGCAGGAACAAGTTCAAGAACGAATTACTTGTTTCAGGAATTATATTGGGGTGTGGTATAGATTTAGTTTAAGATCTGATCATGGGAAATAGTCTTGAACTGACTAGTGATTATCACATTTTGCTGTCATTCATACTCGTGATAGCTCTGTTATTCTGGGGGGAGGAAAAGTTCTGTACTAATGTCTACTGCGCAAAAAGTACATACCAATCTTCCAACTTATCTTACTTTTGTATTTTAAATCGATCAATATGAGTCAATCAATAGCTCAAGGCATGCTCTGGACTTAGAACTCTCTTTTTCCTACAAATTTTTATTTTTAGAGGGTATGTCACTCTGTACATAGTTGTAGCCATGATGGATTGCCCTAGGCTAACTGCCTCTAGCCCATCGGTTGTTCCTATATATGGAAGCTATTGTCTATACGTCTCTCTCCAGTATTCAAGTTTTTGATATTGTTTTTTCAATTTTCATTTGATTCTGAATGTATGCATATGTTTATCATGTGCTATAGGTTTTGCATTCTTAGTTCCATTTCATCTTGCAGTCGCTTTGTACATTTCCCTTTTCCATGTTCAGCTTTCGATTTCATAAATTCACTCCATTTCAATAAAAAAGTATTCTTATATCTTTCTTACTTGGTGAAATTTGTCTGAACTCAAAATCTAACTTTTCCTTCTTTTTTCCTTTGGCATTATCACCGAAGTGGAAATCCGAAAATATGTTTGGAAGTAGGGTTTCCAGGAGAAAGATAGCTTGCTTTTTAATGCCAAGCCCATTTCTTTGCAGTTTAATTCGTCGTAAGTGTATGCTTTTATTGTTTCTCGAATTTGATAATATAGTCATGGTTACAATGGTTAAAAGAATCGTAGCAGTTTCATACAGCCTGAGTCGTAATCGCATATTAAATAATATTTATTACTCGTGTGAGTCACACTTTTTTTTTTTTTAATTCCCCCCCTCGTTTTATCATGAAATTATACAAGTGCTGTTGAAACGAACCCCATTTTGTTTTGACCTAAAATGTGAACTCAAAATTTTTTTTCCTTGGTCCTTCAAAGTTAAATTACAAATACCTAACTTGTGTTTTATCTATTCTACAATGAGGTAACCTAACCTAAGATATTTTTTTACAAAGATATAATTCGAAATAAGATATGTTATGTACCATCTAAAATCAGCCGTTTGTTGCCATGTGTCAATCAAATATCAAATAAAAAAAAATTCAACAGAAACATAATCCTACATCTTAGCTCTCTCTCTCTCTCTCACTCTCTCTCACTCTCTCTCTCTCTGTAACGAATTAAAAATTTAAAACCAAGTCTTAACACCCCAGCTTAAATTAAATGAGTAGTCTTGCTTTAATGTGTGAAGACCAGAGCCATGAGGATGACATGACAAACACCTCTAAAATACTCATTCATGGAAAAATTGGCTCAGGACCTGGTTCTTCTCTTTCCCACATAACAAGAGGACCAAACTCAAGATCCTCTTAAGCATATTTTAGATTGTCCTTTTTTTTCTCATCTCTATCAAGCGAAGGAGGCAGCGATGCATAGAAGATCATTGAAGGTCGGTCTTGAGCGGTGTCATTTTGGTTGAGGTCAATGGTGGGGACAGAAGACGATGGTTGTTGTGGTGTAGGGTTAGTGCCAGTGGGAGTTAGGGCAATAAATGATGACATTAAGGGTTTTTGTAATAGCCATGCTTTTATTCCCAATATCATATTATATATGAATGATTATAGTTGCATATTAAAATGAATAAATAACATATTTTACATATAGATTAAGCTAGTGTAATTTAATATATATGTTTGAGTAGTGTGGAATAATTATGTTTGCATTAGTATAATAAATACTTAATATTGATTTACATATTGATGTTGTATATGAAATGAGTAATATTAGATTTATATATATATATATATATATTTCAAGTATAGTGTAGCAAATTTTTTTTGGAAATCAAAAGCTAGCTAAATGCCTTTGTTTTACTTAAATTAATAATCTTAATTAAGCCTAATTAAAAAGCTACTTTATGACTTTATTTGGCTGCCTTACAAGTTAATTTTGGATAAACATTAAGCCAAAAAAATATCCCATTTTTGTCCAAAATCAGACCACCCTCAAAATAACCTTCGAAACAAACACAAATCCCATTATTTTCTCTTCCAAAGCTATCCCAACTTCAAGATCAAGATCCACATCCAAATTCTTGCAAGTTAGCCACCAAAAGATCATTCTAAAGCCTTGCAAACCAAGCCTAAAGATTTGAGGTAAGTTTGAGTTACATTTGGTGCAAGTTTCATAATGTAGAGTTTGTTAAATGTGAATTTGATATGTGTATATATATTGGTGATGTGTTGATAAAGGTTTAGGCTACCAATGAAGTATAATATATGCATGTTTAGTAGTTGAAGTGTGAGGATGAAAATGGAATGATGTATGAGTGGTGTAGTAAGGGTTAAGTGAAGTTGAGCTTGTTGAAAGTTGTGTTGAATGTTGCATTGATTGGAGGGTGGAGATTGAAGTGAAATGATGTTGTTTAATGAGTTGGAAATGCATGATAGATGATGTGAAATTCATATATCAAGTCATAGAGAGCTAAGAAAGTGTTTTGGTTGAAGTTAAAAGTGTTAAAGTTGTAAAAAAAATTCATGTTCAAAACAAGGGATGTTTAAAAACTGTCAAACACCTGTCAAAACGGCCCATTTAGATGGGTGTTTGAAGCAAACGGCCTTGGAAATGGCCACGTTGAGAGGGGTGTTGTGCTCCACTCTCGGATCAAAAATCTCCTTTTCCTTGAGTTGCAACGGCCTCCCAAACGGCCCCGTTGCTAGGGTTGTTGCGATCTCGGATTTTTTTCCTATTGCGATACTATTTTGTAAATTAGCTATAAGTTTTTCATCCGACCTCCGATTGAGGTCATTCAAGTTGCTTTGGAAAAGCTTAAAAAGATATCTACAACTTTTATGTTTTAAGTTTTTACAAATTTTAAAAATATCAATGCTTAAATTTTGATTCTTTCCAGCTACTACACTTTCCAAAACAAAGTTAAAAACTTGTATTAGTTTGTTAAATGTGTTTTAACTTATGAAATGAATCTTTTTAAGCTAAAATGAGATTGATTAATGATATTTGATATGTAATGATGATTGAGTGATATAATTAAGCATGATTTGAGTATAATTGTAGGTTTAACAAATTATTGATTTTCTATGAGTGTTAAGCTAAAACTAGTAATATTGTATATATGATTTTCTTTGCTTGTTTTAAGATCTTGTGATAACTTATTTGAATTTCTTTGAATGGTTATGTATGAGATTATTTGATATTGAGCTTAAACTAAGTGTGAAATTGTGATAATTTGATTAAACAGTTGTTGATCCTTGCTCGGCTACCCCCATTAATTCCCAAGCTAGTACAAGTACGCAGTAACGTGTTTGTTCTTTGCTTAGGATAGACATATCTTTAATCAATTTTAATATAGAGAAACTTAAATCTTTGTTTGAATTAGATGTCTCTTGCGCTGTTTAAATCCGTATCTGGCCTATATGGCATATCAGTATCCGATTTGGAGAGCAGCACCTTGCTCGGATTGGGGGCATATTAGTTTAGGCGCTTAGGCCATCCCTATCTTTTAATAAAACTTTCCTAAGTGGTACGGTGGGTAACTGATGGGGAAGATGGTATCGGCGTAACGTTTGCTTATACTTAGAATGAAGTGGTATGATTTAGTTCAAATATTTATGAGAACAGTTGGATTAGGTGATGTTATGGACTAAGATAAGTGAAGTTGTGTAATGGCTATTAACCCTAGATGAAGTTATTTTCTCTTTTATGGATATATCATCTAGGAGATATAAGTATCCGAGCTGCTTATATCAACCCCCCAAGCGTCGTGATCGTTACTCAGGACCCCTAGATATCTTTATTGTTCGGAGTTTGAATACTCCAGTAAGGTTTGACTAATTAAAGAGTATCTAATAAGTGAATGATTGTCACATTGCATTATAGTTTAAGATCGTGTGAGTCATTATGCATTTGTTTTTGTTACTTGTGTACTGGGCCTCTGGCTCATATTTTTATCATTTTCAGGTGTGGATGATGAATTATATACGAGTAAGGGATATGGATCAGATTTTAAGGAGTTCTTAGATGTTTGGGAGGAGTATAGATGATCTTGACGTTGATGGAACCCTCGTGCAATAGAATAGCTATATGTACATATATGTTCTGAAAACCTATGTATTATTTAATAGGATTTTTGTTATCTTTTGATATAATTTGTAAATGGCTTGTTTACCAGCCTTGTTTGTAATGTATGTATGTGTATATATATAAATATATGGCTGTATTATATTTGGATCTTTTATTAAGTAATGAAGTTAAAAGTTGTATTTTATGGAATGTTATGTATACTATTAGTAATAAAGTTTACTATTATAAAACATTTAGGTAAATAACTATACAAACTGATCCTGGATTACAACCTTACATATAATATTGCAGATTATATGTGGTTGGGGAATAGGGTTTGCCTATTTTAAATATAAGGGTAAATCCGGAGTTTTACAGTTTTTGTACGTCCATGTAGGGATGTCCAGACTCATTGTCCTCTTCCACTATATAAACCTAGAGAGAGAGAGTTTTGTGTTGTTTTAAGAGAGAGAAAGGAACAAAGTTAGTTTAATTGAGAGGGGGGAAGAAAAGAGAGAGATCGTCATGTTGTGTTTTTTTCCTTTTTGTTTGTTTCAACTTTTTGTTTTAGAGAGATATTATTTGAAGTTGAATGGTTATACTCCATGGGTTTTCCGGGCTTTGAAGGAAGGAGACAAAGAGAGGAGGCAGAAAGAGAAGGGTGTTGAGAGTTTTGGAGAGGGGAGAGAGAGAAAGCAACATACATGTTTTTATTCAATTTTTTTTTCAAGTTGATACACGAAAATTACTGGTTGATTTTAAATGGTACGTAATAGATATAATCTTGGGTACGTCTTTGTAAAAAAATATCTCAGCTCACCTAATAGCAAAACGGGTAGAACACGTCATATATTTGTAATTTACCTTTCTTTCAATATATATATATATATATTGTAAAAATTATTTGATGAACTCATGTAAAGAGATTTCCTAAATTTTGAAAAGGTGATTTGATGATTTCCTTACTTAGAGAAAAAAAGTTTGTTTCCATTCAAACTTCCACTCAAACTAACACCATGATTTTGATGGGTAGGTTTTGAGGAAATTAAGTAAAACTTAGAAAAAAATAGATGAGAAATGTACATTTAGCAATTTAAGCATAAAATAAAATGAGTATAAAAAGGAAGGAAATGAGCTAAAGCATGTTCACTAGTTGAATTACCCCAACTCTTCACCTAAAATAGAAATTGGTTTTAGACAGATTTAAATGACTAAAATGAATTATAGGATTTAAATAGATAAGTTGATATAATTTAATTAGCTAATAATTAAGTTGGTTTGAGATTTGAGGTTCAAATTCCCTAAACATGTCATCAAAATGTTTAGAGGATTCATAAATCCTTGAGTCTTAGCCTAAACACTAATTCCTCAATCTCAGTAAAATTTGAGTTCATTTTCTTATCTTAAAATATTAGTTCTTAAACCCGAACTCAAATTAAATATCTTTTATCTAAAAAAAAATTCTCAAATTAAGTTCTTATTGCAAGTTCTTAATTTCTAACATATTGGTTCCGAAACAAACTTTTAAATACTCTTGAAACTATAGATATTTGATCTGATAGTTCTAAAGCTATACCTATAATCCTTTATATTAATTTTAATTCCTATCCTTTTCTTTCCTCTCTATCCTCTGCCTCTCTCTTCCCTCACTTTTCCTTTCTTTCCTTCTATTTTTTTTCAACCGATGCTTTCTCTTCCCTTTCCCTTTCTTCTTCATTTTTTTTTCTTTCTTTCTTTCTCTTCAAATCTTCAACAAATCTCAAGATCAAAGCCAACTAGAGGATGAATCAAGATTAAGAGATGAATTAGATAGAGAAAATTGAGCTAGAGGATGAGCTTCAACTTCTTTTCTTCTCTAAAGCTAAGTATACTTTGTAAATTGTTATTTTCTTTATGAATTATAACTTAAATGTTGTATTAATGTTATACATGAGTTGAGAAGTGTTGTTTAAGTTTGTATTTGTAAAGTTTATGGTTGATGGAGTTGGTTTATTGAGGAAGAAGATGAATAGTGAAATTGGGGTTTGAAGTTGTTCATGATTATTATAGTGATGTTTGATGGATTGAAGTGGGAGTTTATATTGATTAGATTGTATTGAGATCAAATAACAAGTTTTAAGAAGCTTGAAATGAATTTGGAGGAGTTTGAGACATTTTAAACAAATGTTTTTCGCAAAATGAAAACAAGGAAAAATTTGACAGTAGCGTATTGCATGTACGCCGGCATTCAACGTTGCCGGTGTTGAATTCTACGCTGCCGACGTACGTGTAGAATTTGGCGGTGTTGGAGAGTCACACGGTGACCAGATTGCTTGACCTCTAATGCTGGCAAATTTGAACTTTACGCCGTCGGCGTTGAACACCGGTGTTGGTTTTGTGAATTTTCCCAGTTTTGCAGTCTCTTCGTATTTTAGCCATAACTTTTTCATCCGATCTCTGATTGAGATAATTCAAGTTGCGTTGGAAAGATAAGAAAGAGATATACAACTTTCATGTTTTGAGTTTTTGAAAATTATAAAAGTATCAGTACTTAAATTTTAATTCTTTCCAACTGATACATTTTTCAAGCTAAGCTAAAAACTTGTTATAGATTGTTTTATATGTGTTTACTTTGACAAATGGATCTTTTTGACCTAAAATGAAATAGATTAATGATATTTGATCTGTAATGATGATTTAGTGATATAATTAAACATGAGTTAGATAGATTTATAGATTTAATGAATAATTGAGTTAAATATGCGAGTTTTACGTAAAATGAATCTAGTTACTTAATATAAGTTCAACTTGACTAAATGAACTTGAATAGGATAAAATGAATTAGATTGAGTTAGCTTAACAACTTTGGCTTATTAAATGATTAAGTTTAACTTATTTGGCTAAGGTTAAGCTAAAATGGGTTAATAGCTAATAATTAGCTTAGATGAATGAATTAGGATGATCTTTGAATAATACGAGAATATGTTGTTTCAAATGTTTATTTGCTTTGAATATGAATGCTTTTATGTATGAATGCTGTATATATGCTATGTTTTGTGATAAGAAACTATAATTAAAGTGAAAAAAATTACTTTGACAGACAAAAGAGAATTGTTCATATTTTGGCGAGGCGATCTTCACAGTCATAGTGGGGTTCCAAGTTAGTGTCTAATCAAATAGGGTTAATAAAAGTTTGAGAAAAGTGGATTATTAGTTTAGTTTAATTTCTTATATGAGTTCTTTCCTTTAACAGTGATGGATATCTAACATATCTTCTGAGATAGCTTATGGCTCTGTTTAGATTTCATATTCAAGGCATGTAGTAACTTGCGTGTTGAATGTTAGAATAGGCATTCTAAACTGATTAAGACTTAAACTCGGCTTTGTAATTGATGAGTTTTGGTTGTGCTTTACGTCGTTGAATCAGGATCCGGGGAGCGACAACCTTGTCATGATGCAATGACATGTTAGTTAGGTGCTTAACCAAGTCATGATGCAATAACTTTATCATGATGCAATGGTACGCTGGGTAGCCGATAAGGGGAATAGTATTTGAGTAACATTTACTTAAACTTGGGGGGAAATATCATGGTTTAGTTCAAAGTTTATGAGAACTTGTGAACTAGGCTCATGTTATGGACTCAGTTTAAGTAGAGTCGGGCAACGACTTTTGAACCCTAAATGAAGCTATTTTCTTTATCAGTTAAATATAGGAGATATAGATATCCGGTCTATCTATATCAACCCCTTGAGCAGCTGCTGTTACTCAGGACCCCCAGATTCCCATTGGCTTGTTCCGGAGTGTGAGTGCTCCATTGTTGATTTATTTATTTTAATAAAAAGATAATAACTTGTGGATTGATGCATTGCATTTAGTTAAGCTCGTGTGCCACTCCATGTGTGATTTTGTTACTATGTACTGGGTTTTGGCTCATTATTGTTGTTATTATTCTTTTTACAGGTATTGTTGATGTTGTTGTTCTTATTATTGTTGTTGATGTTGATGTTGATGAGGATGGTGATGATGATTGATGTGATGATGTTTATCTCGGGTTTTGGGCGATTATGAAGATATGGGAGAATGAGTGAGGTGTGATAGGATCGAGATATTTCTTATATTTTGTTTCTTCTTTTGTTTTCTTTTGTAAGAGGACTGGATATATTTATAAATTGTATTTTTTTTCAAGGACTTGTTAATGTCCAGTTGATTGTAAATGATTATCTACCCCTAAGAGTAGATCATAAAGTGTTTTTATAAAGTTAGTTTCTTAGAAAACTGGTTTGCTCTGTAGGGAGTAGAAGTTTATAAGTTGTTTTATAAAATTTGACTTTCCGCTGCCGAATCCAGTTATTTAGAAATCTAACCAAACGATTTCATAAATTCTAAAATTGGTTTAGCAATGTTCAATATATAAACACCTTCTTTTAAGACAACCTTACGTATAATTCGTAAGAGTTATACGTGGCTGGGGACTTGGTGTGCTTAATTTGAGAATTGAGCATGTCGGGTCTTTACAATAGTAGTAGTAATTTTGTCAAATATTAACCCTATTTCCTTCATTTCTTCTTTTAGGACAAACCAAATAATGGAAATGGAAATATTTCACTCATCTCTCTTCATATATTACCAAATATAAATGAAAAAGATCTTCATTTTGTTTAACCTATTGTATTTTAATATATTATCAATATTTCCCTTTTTTAATTTAATATTGGATTCGTGCATAAAACATTCTTTCTTTTTTTTTGGTAATTATAGTATACGGTGTGAGATATTAATTTTTTATAAATTAAAAAACAAACTAAAACATATGATACCTGCGGACAATAATTATTTAAATTATTTATAATATAAAAGACAAATTTTAATAAGTGTTTGGATACTGCTAAAATAGAAAATGTATGTAAAAAATCTATTTTTAATTTATGTTACCTTTAACGATGATTGTGTATATTTATAAGATATTTCTTTCATTAGTGATCAAACTTCTAAAGAAGTAGATGAATCAATGTGAGAAAATATGGCTAATTAGTTTATTTTAGGGAAGTGATACTGTAAATATTGTAATTATAGAATCAAACTAAATTAGGAAAGTTTGACCCTTAAATTAGGAGATTTTGTTATCGGTCTTTTAAGGTAGTTGCCGATTTTTTTTTTAGATAGCCTATATATAATTAACTCATTATAAACCCTAAAAAATAATATACAGTATTCTTTCAGTTTTTACGTTATAGTATCAAAGCGATTCATCTTGGACTACTTATGATTTTCTGCTTTCGCCTTTTTTCTTTGTTCCTTCTTCTTCAACTGGCCTTAATTGCTGGTAGTTTCCTTTCATCCTTATCCGTACGACCAAGCTGGTGTTTCTCCTCTATTTTTCTTCATTGTGGGTGCTATACAGTCGACCTTTATTGCTAGTGTTATTTCTAATTGTTTTGATTCTGATTTGTGCCCAGCAGCATGTCAAAAATTTCGCTTTCCATTGGATTAAATGTTTCGAATGCAACATTTTCCACCTCTTGGATCATGGATTCATGAGCTATCGATCATATGACCTACTGACCAAATGTCTTTACCACCTATTCCCCATGCCCAAGCATTAGAAAAAATAGCCATTACAAATGGTTTTTTGACCACTATGGTAAGAATTGGAAGTGTCCAAATTAATCCATTGTTAACCTTGCAAAATGTCCTTCATTTTCCTAAGCTATCTACCAATATGATATTCATCCAAAAACTTACTCATGACTTACAATGTGATGTAGTTTTTCATCATAATGATTGTGTAGATCAGGAAAAGGGTTCAGGAAAGATGATTTGATATTCTAGATAATGTGGTGGTCTCTACTTTCTTGAAACAAGTCAACCAACCATCACCAAGGATAAATGGTCAGTATCATTTGTTTCCGACTCTTTGTCATCCAATAAAGAAAAAATTTGGCTCCATCATCGTCGGCTTAGACATCCATCATTTCAAGTCATTAAACTTTTGTTTATGTTTTTGTTTAAAAGTCTAGATGTTGAATCTTTTCATTGTGAAAAACATGAACTTGCCAAACACAAACATGTACCCTTTCCAACGAGCAATAAAAGAAGTTCAATTCCTTTTTATTTAATTCATAGTGATGTTTGGGGTTTATCTACTATTGCTAACATCTTTAGGGCATGATGGTTTGTTTCTTTTATTGATGATTGTACTCGAGTTTGCTGAATTTTTCTTCTTGAACAAAAATCTGACGTCAGTATTATTTTCTTATATTTTTGTCCATGATTAAAAATCAGTTTGGAGTGACCATCAAGAGAATTATGTCTGATAATGCAAGAGACTATTTCAATCAAATTCTAAGTCCATATTTTCAAAAAGAAGGGATAATACATGAGTCATCTTGTGTAATACGCCGTAGTAAAATAGAGTTGCAGAGAAGAAAAATGATGATCTCCTTGAAAAAACCCGATTATTGTCATTTGAAAATCATGTACCTAAAACCTTTTGGGGGAGGCCATTCTTACAACAACAAATCTCATAAACAGATTGTCATCTAGAGTCCTAAGGTTTAAGAGTCCAATGGACATGTTGTCAACCTTTTATCTTAACATACATATCACAAATAATCTTATTCCTAGAGTGTTTGGGTGTACGTGCTTTGTACATGTTCACAGTCACGACGGAAGGAAACTGGATCTAAGAGCTATAAAGTGTGTGTTTGTGGGATATTCATCAACCCAAAAAGGTTACAAGTGTTATGATCCATCTTTTCCAAAAATGATTTGTTTCTATGGATGTTACCTTCAATGAAGATGAATCTTACTTTCCAAACCCTTATATTCAGGCAAAGAAGTTAATAAGAAAAGATGAGGGTTTAGGTTTTGAGCTTTAATAGCAGTGAATAACATGATAACAAATAATAATATGAAATATAAAAGAGATAGAGATACAAAATTTAAGCTCATTTTAACGTGGAGTTCGGCTCATTTCCCACTCTTCACGATCCACAAATGCCTTAAACCAAGGACTTTTACAACTACTTTATTGATTTAACAACACAAGCTCTCGAAGAGTAATCACAATACTTAGGAAATAAAATATTTCCTTCACTTTTGTAGTTCTCTCTTATGGATTTGCAAAAATATGAACAAAGCACTCAAAATTGATTTTCTTCCTCTTACTTAGAATATATAAGACAATGAATAAGAGAACACAAATTAAGAGAGAATTATTGATTTGTTTGTTTGTAAATAAAAGCTCTTTCAGCGTTGTTTGAATATCTAAAGGAAAGATAGTCTTCAAAAACTTAAATGTCCACTTGAGATAACTTTTGTCAAATGATGACATTAAATGTGTGCAACAGTTGAATTAAGTTCTCACTAGCTCTTCTGTTTAAAACTTCGTGAACTTCATGCCTTGGTCGCGTGTTGAATTTTGGGCTTGATCATCGCTGGTGCCTTATTCCATTGGACCAGCTCGCCGATGCAAATCCTGTGAACATAAATCAAGGCAAAACACATACACACGTATTCTTATTTGATATATATATATATATTTATATAATTTCCTTATTTTCTCAATCTTTATTTTAGTGAGTGTGTTTATAAAATCCTTACATAATGTTTGCTCCAATCAAAATCACATATAAGATAATTCAATTTAACACGGTTTCCCAAATTTTTTAGTTTGTATTACCAAAACAAGATACTTAAAATGCTTATAAAGAGAAATTGATAAAACTTATATCAAAAACAATTTTTTTAATACTTATGGATACTTTAATTGCAGTCCGGAATAACTTAAATTTCCTATTCATACATCGTGTGACGGTGATGACATTAAATGACGCAAGATTGGGTGCAATGCATGTGAGGTTTTATTAATCTTGATAATTATTAATTGATTTAAGGTTGACTAGTCAAAATATGAATCAAACAATTCACATAAAATGCAAAAATACACATTTTGATAAAAATAAAAATATCTACATTCCTACAATTCATCATTCAAGAAAATTTACTATCAAGTTTAAAATAACAAGTTCTTAATTTATATCTGTCATGTAATTCAATAACAAGTCTTTTGAAATACTTTTATAAGTAATGAATTATCAACAAGTTAGATTCCTATTTACATTACGTTTATCAATCCATCATCACAATTATTATATCATATAACATGTGATGATATCCATAAATTACTTCACATTATTATATTCAATTGATTATATATATTTATGTTCTTGTAAATATTTTTGTATCACATAATCATTTTTTGCTTTATCATACATAATAATATTATTAATATCTAAAAGCTACAGCTCAAGTATTCTAAGATTGATTTTATATTTGCATTTATTCCGCACCCATGCTTTAGCTTTTACATTTTTAATTGCTCATCAGATAATTAAGAAAAATATGCGTATGGATGAGGATCCATGTACTTGTTCGTCTACGGAAGAATTGAGGACTTAATCTAATATTACTATCATCATTGTTATTTTATTTATTTTTCCCTCCAAAGCCATATGCAGAATCATTTCATCTTCATGTTCTTAATCATAGAGCATATATTACAAAAAATTCAAGACATAAAATCCTCAAATAATCATTCCAACATATAACCATAAATAAAAAATAAAAAAAGAAAAGAAAACAACATACGTAGTAAGTTATCGAATATCTTGCTTATCTTGACAAAATCGAAGTAATCACGTGGCTAATTTGAAAAATCAAAGTTTTCACCAAAAAAGTGTAATAAATATTTTTTTATAGTTAATGTATTTAAATATAACTTTATAATAATTATAATCATAAAATTTAATATTTAATATTTCTATTAATGAGACTTTTTAGAATGGATAAAACCTTATCAACTTGAGTCTTGTTTTGAATAGCACTACTCCATGATCCTAACGTGACTTGTGGTATTGAAAATAGTCGATGTATGTAAAAGTTATGGGTTTTAAAAGTTTAGTGGATATTTAATAATTAATAATGAAAAGTTTTACAAAAAAAATAAAATAAAATAAAACGAACATACAAAAACAGGAGAAAAAAAGAGGAACAGGAAAGTGGGCGTCTCCCATATGTCCATGCATATGTGTCTATTAAGAGGTCCCGTAACAAAGAAATCAAACCTTGGGGAAAAAGGTTTTGACTTGAGGACAACGAAAGGAATTCCTTCTAAAGGAATTTACTTAGAGAGCAAGCGGAAGGAGAACAGGGAATTTGAATATTTTTTGGGTTGGATGATAAATACTGATTTAACAATATTTTTAGATGAAAACTTATATATTATTATATTGAATATTTCAGATACTATGAATATTTAAAATCTTTAGTTTAAAACTTTTACTTTTCAACTATAATATTCGCTATCGTAAGCTATAATTTACTTATTAAGGGTTTAAGTTATTATTGTTTTGATGTTTTATGACCTAACTAATAATTAGATTATTCTTAATTTGATTTAGTTATATTTTATTATTATTAATTTACAAGATTTCACAAACATTATGATTGTTGGATAGATAAATATACTATGATTTAGGACAATATACTATAATAGGTATTGGGTACCATATTATCCAACATCAGGTCATGGTTGTCAAAATCACAATTTTACTATTCATTTGAATGCATGGAATCGTATAAAATCGTGTAAAACCGATAAAATCGTAAACATATAGAATCGTACACTTAATTTCTATCTAAAGTTTGCACCTAATTAATTTTATATCTAATTTAATTAAGAAAAAACATATAAAATTATAAACTCATAGAAACGTATATTTAACTCGTGATTTTGATAACCATGCATCAGGTTATATAATTGACCATTAGTATTATCTATACTATTAAAGCAAAACCACCCTCTTTGGTGTTTTTAGTGTAAATATTTTTAGTGTAAATGTTTTTAATATAATGTTTGACTCGTGATTTTGATAACTATGCATTAGGTTATATAATTGACCATCAGTATTATCTATACTATTAAGGCAAAACTACATTCTTTGGTGTTTTTAGTGTAAATATTTTTAGTGTAAATGTTTTTAATATAATATTTTTAGCATATAGGTATAAAATATTTTTCTTATACCTGAAATCATGAAAATTAAATAGGGTTTAAATATAATTAAATAAAGGTTGAATATATTTAATCTTTTCCTTTTTTAGCATATGGGGAAATATTTTTTGTATCCACGCAAAATATTTTTGGTATCCCTGAAATCATAAAATTAAATAGGGTTTAAATAGAATTAAATAGGGGTTGAATAAAGCGTTGGAGTTAGAGCACTCTATATTTTTTATAGTGTTTTTTTTTTCCTTTTTAGAAGAGAGAGAGAGAGAGAAGTAGAGAGAGGCAAGGAGAATTGGATAGAGAAGGGAAAGGATAGAGAGAAATAGTCTCTCTTTTTTTTTTTTTTTTCTATGGACAGATGTTAGATCCTCATTGGTTGAAAAATCTAGTAACAAGGGCACAAAAAGTTTAATTAGGAATATTCTTATCAAAAGTTTAAGTATCTAATTGACTGTTTTGGCAAAGTTCAAATGTCAAAAGTTGCCTTTTCCCTTATATTTATATATATAAATTTGTACACCTAAATCTAAGAGGTAAGATTAAATTTGCAACAACAAAGTTTTGCCATGTTATAAAGAAATTGCATGCTTTTATATCAATAGTTTTTTTAAAATCTCGCTGATTTTTCTTTGAATCCTACAAGAAAACATATATAAATATATATATTATAAACATATTTAAATGCTTTGCCTATGATCTAATATTCAAAGTATGTCTCATACTTTCCTCTTTTATGGGATCTTGTATTTCAAATACGAATTATGTAATTTAACAAAGAATGTGTGATGCATAAATATTAATGTTAGAATTATGTTAGTATGTCATTGCTATAGGCAAGATTACTAGACTCGATTGATCAATCATGATTATTGTAGGTCATATGTTTTTCTCATTTCATAATAAAATCATATAGTCATATATTTTTCTTGTTTTATTCTAAAATTTGAGTTTGACTGAAAAAAGAAGAAGCCTTATTTGGTTTTAACCTATAATCTACTCAAAATTGAACTTTTTTTTTTTCTTTCAATATATGTTTTTGGGTAACTATTACTAGTGTATAATGCACTCACGCTACGTGTACCAAAAAAAAAAAGTCGTAGCAATTATTTTTAGAAAAAACAAAAATACAAAAAGAGAAAATAGAGAAGAGAGAGAAAGAGTAAAAAAAAGAGGGAAATAACTGTCATACAATTTTCTAGTTGACAAACTTTTTCAATGGCTATTTATAATATCATTATAGTACCCCAAATCAGGTTAATACAAAAACGATGAAGTCCATACAACTAATTGTAAAATCTAGCAATGCGAAGTAGTGAATTACAAATATATCTAGAGTACAGGTATCAAATTAATATTTTAGAATTTTAGATACTTAAATGTAAAAATAGATAAATTTGATGCCAAATTTAATAATTATGCTAATGCACCAAAAAGATCTTCCAAATTATTAAAATGTGATTTTACGATTATGTAAAAAATATTTTTATACATTCATACTTTTGCTAATTCAACATCATGTTTAAATAGGTAGAAATGAAAAGAAAATAAGAGAAAATAAAAAAAATAAAAATTATGTCTTTAGCAACTTAAGTATAGAATAGGAAAGAAATAAGTTGAAGTATATCTACTAACACAAATAATTTGTTCAACATTAATTTTATTTTTTTCTTTCTTTTTTCAAAATAAATTAGATAATTAAAATGAAAATGAAGATATTTACTCCTAATCTTAGGTAAAACAAGTGTCTATTGTTGTTTCAAAAAAGAAAAAAAATCATACAAATACAAATTGTATTAAGTTAAATACCAAATTAGTTTCATTATATTTTATGTTAGAGTAGAGATACCCTAATTTCTATATGTGTCACATATATGAAAGGTGATATAGCGACCTACCTGCTCAAAAGTTGTAAAAGTTAGTATATCGAATGTTCAATGAGCAATACACCTATAATTATATGTGTATCGCTCTTTTGACATGTCATATAGATTCGAAGTGTATCGCATGCCAAACAACGACACTATTATTTTTGTAATTTTTTTCATAATTCAATTTTATAGAACTTTTTTAAAAATATATTATACATATGCTATTCTCCCCAATTTTCCTCACCCATTAGCAAATACAAATTAAAAAAAAATCATTTTATTTTGTTTTTCTTTCTTTCCTTTTCCCTTTGTGACTCATATGAAAAAAAAAAAAAATTAAATAAACTTTTGTTATTTTAACCGGGCTACAAATTATGAGCCCAGCAAAAATTTTGCAAGAGAAAAAAGCCCGTTTCCATCTTCTAATTCCACAGCAAAAATTTTACTTCACTATAATCTCAAAACCCTCTTCTCTCTCTCTCTCTTCCTCCTCCCTCCTCCTTCTTCTTCTTCTTCTTCTTCTTCTTCTTCTTCTTCTTCCCCATGGCGTTTCCCTATATGGAAGCTGTTGTCTGTATGTGTCTATCTTCACCATTCAAGCTTTTCATTTCGTTTTTGAATTTTCATTTGATTCTGAATTTATGCATATGTGTATATTATTATCATTTTTGTATCCTCGGTTTCATTTCATTCTTCTTTCGATGGCTTTGTACATTTCCCTCTCTTGTCGTGTTCAGCTTCTCATTTCGTTGCTCGCTCGATTCCATTAATAGCCTGTTCTTGGATTTTACTTATTTGGTGGATTTTGATCTAAAATCTTAAACTCAAAATTCATTTTTTTTCCCAATACTTGGATAGTAATAATCCGAAAATGGTGTTAGTAGTTAGGGTTAGGGTTTCTTTGAGAAAGATAGTTTAATTTATTATAATGTCTAGTTTGTTTCTTTGCAGTTTAATTTGTTATAAATTTATGGTTTTGTTGTTTCTTGAATATGTTTCTTTTTTAGGTTTCATGATAATGATGTATCTTTTCGAGACGTATCTGGATATTCGGCAACATAAAGCTCTTAAGCTTCCCACCCTCCCTAAACCTCTAGAAGGAGTGATCAGTGAAGAAAAATTCAAGAAGTCACGGGCATATAGTCTCGATAAAAGGTCTTTAAAAGGACTACTAATATGCTCTATTTTACTCAGATGGAGCTTAACATCGGGTTTCGTTCTGTTCTATTTATTTATCTCTTTAACGTTGAGAAATTGAATTCTTTCCATGGTGCAGCAACTTCCATTTCATTCATGAGTTTGTTACGATATTGATGGACTCTGCAATATTGTTCTTTGGAATATTGCCATGGTTTTGGAAGGTAATTGAAGGATGATCCCTATGTTGGAGAGTGGTGTCTTCTAGGATGTTTTTTTGACTACTGGTTTTCATTTTATAATGCAGAAATCTGGAGAGTTTCTTGATGTAGTGGGTCTTGATACCGAGAATGAGATATGGCACACCCTATCTTTTTTGGCTGGTGTTATGATATGGTCACAGGTATATTCATGATAAGTGTATAGTTACAAATAACTTTGCTATGAAATAAAATTTACTGTAAGTATGTTTGCATGGTTCTGAATGGAAGATCTTTTACAAAGATGACCTAAGACACTAACCTAGAGTTGTAAGGAAGCTCAATTCAGATGCCAAAATTCCGAGCTCTAACTCTATTGAAACTCACAACTTGAACATGCTTTAAGCATGATTGACAGTGACTTCTTCAGGTGCTTGATCTGTTGAGCAAATCAAGCGATACTTGATGAGTTTGAGCTCAACTTGTTTGAGGTTTTTTCTTTCCTGAGAGTACTTTGTTTCCGCCTTGAGCATGAATTCAATACAATCCCAAGTGAGTTAGATCATACTTATGCTAAATGCTGAGACCAATTTTGTTTGCCTGTCTGTTAAACAACTAAGTGAAGGGTCAAACTCAATACTTATGCAGTTAGGTCAAGAGTAATGGAGCTCGAGTGGTTTGTGAGCCTTTTGATCCACTTGTGGTCCTAAAAAAAAAAAAAAAATTTATGCGTTGCTGGTGCAATTCTTAGAATATGTTTTGTTACACATGTATTTCATGGCATTGCTTAAATTGATTAATTTATTTATTTATTGTGAGTAAGGTGTCCTAGTCTACCAAGGTTATTGCATGGTTGCTAATATTGTAAATTAGATTTGTGATACTAAAAATAAGGGGCAAACTTGGCCATAGGGTTATACATAGGTAAGTGGCCTTAGAGGACCTTAAAATTTCTAGTTGCGTAATAATGCCATCTGATGGCATGGAAAGTTATCCTCATCATGGTTGTAAAGCCATGTACCTTTTTCCACATGTACCGGGTTATATATATTTATCTTCCCGCTCCATTTCGTGCACAGTTTTGGTAAGTGGTAGTGGCATGAAAGTAGGATCTAATAGAATAATTTTGTGGAGGACGAAAACACTCCAGATAGAAAGTTCTATAAAATAATTTAGGGAAAAAAAAAATGTACATATGTATATGTTCATGCCTTAGTTGTTGAGAAATATCTGGAAATAAAGTGGCAAAAGGGATCAGTTTGGCATCATGGTTTATTTTGATTAGAAGAGACTCCTCCATGATAGGTGGTTGCGATCCAGTTAATCTTTTTTTTACTATTAGCAACCATTCTCATGTTGTTAATTATCAATAAAAAATTATTCCAATGTTGTTAAGCCTTAAGAAATTAGAATGGCATAAGTCCTTGGTATCAGTGTGAACAATTGTGTATGGTCTCAGGTACAATTCCCATGATGGACATTGCTTCAGGCCATTTACATGGCATAAACAGAACCCAAATAAACTGTTATAGGATCGCGTTTTTCTACCTTGTTTCCCTATGTTTATAGTGAATTCGGGCTCGTTGGAGAGAACCCGATGATCTCTTGGTTAATTTGATTAACCGGATAAGTTTAAGACAAAGAACATATTATCCATTGCATTGAGGCAAAGCCCTATTATTACAACCCCTGACAGTTATTCTAAAACTGCCGTTTTATTTTAAACTACCCCAGAGACATAATATAACTGCCTCTTTCAAAAACACAACAACATAAGGAGTACATTTGGACAGCTTACAACAAAACACAACAGAAACAATACACTTGGACACGAAGGCAGACACTTCAAACACATACAAACACACACACACACGTCAAACACATACAGAAGACATTTCATACAATAGCATCAGCCTCACATATCATGCATCTGCTATCTTCATTTTCTTCCTAGAGTAGATATGTGTAAAAGGAGTGACAAGCGAATCTGATTTGCTTGTAACATTACTCCCCCCTTTCGAGAACAAGCTTGACCTAAGGCGCGGAGGAAGGATAACATTGAATCAGCATATCTGCATTTTCCCAAGAAGCCTGGAGAGTAATCGTCCCATTGGATAAGAACTTCGACATTAGAAGAATGCTTGCGAATGTCAAGAACAGCTTTAGGCTTTGGTACGAACTGTCCTTGTTGTATCAAAGGAAGAGTTGGGTTGGTCGAAAAGTTTCTTGAAAATTTCTTGAGGCACGAGACATGAAAGACAGGTGTATCTTGACTTGTGTAGGTAAATGGAGTTTATAGGCAACTGTACCCACTCGAGCTTGTATTTGAATGGCCCGTAGAACCTTGGCGCCAGTTTTTGGTTGCGCCGTTATGCTACTGAGGACTGTCGATAAGGCTGCAATCTAAGAAGAACCCAATCCCCTTCCTGAAAAATGACTTCTCTATGTTTCTTATCATATCGAAGCTTCATATGTTCTTCTGCTTTTAGTTATCTCTTCCGTAATTCTGACCAGATTTGATCTCGCTCAAACAAGACCTGTTTGACTGCCTCAAGACGAGCTGAACCAGTATGGTATGATAGCAAGCGAGGAGGTGGATGTCTATAAACTACTTTGAAGGGAGTGGTTCTTAATGAGGTATGGTATCCGGTATTGTAGCAATATTAAGCCCATGATACCTACTAAGCCCAAAGGGCATTACAAGAAACTCAAAATGGCCATGATGAGTTCAAAAGGCAGTCTTCTCGATATCCTCCTCATGCATTTGTAACTGATGATAGCCCGAACTCAAATCCAATTTTGAGAAGTATTTAGCCCCACGTAATTCTTCCAAAAGCTCTTCAATCACCAGTATTGGAAATTTATCTTTTATGGTTTTTTCATTAAGTGCCCTATAATCCACACAGAATCGCCATGATTTATCAGCCTTTTGAACCAACAATACTAATGAAGAAGAAGGAGATTGACTTGGTCGGATGATTCCCTTCTCCAACATGTTCTCACATTGCCTTTCAATTTCATCTTTCTGTTGGTGAGGGTACCTTTACTGCCGTACCACGATAGGTGCTGTCCCTGGTACTAAAGGAATTCGATGATCACATGTTCTGGATGGAGGAATTCCTTTCAACGGCTGGAAGAGGTCTTCATACTTGGTCAGAAGTAATTGCAAGTCAACTTGCTTTTCAACTTCTGATATAGCGGCAACCACTGCTGAATTCAACACAGGTTCCTCCATGCCCTTCAGTTCAATACGGTTGTTTCCGAATACAAATCTCATTCTCATTGTGCGAAAGTCCCAATCAATTGCTGCAAGCGATCTTAACCAATTAACACCCAACACCACATCAATATCACACAATTGGAGTGTATAAAGTCTACGGTAAACATTTAGGACTCAATATTGATTTCTACATTCTTGCAAATCCCGCTATCACCACTTGCTACAAGTACTTTTAAGCAATTCTTGGGTTCCATTGTAAGGGATAAAGAAAAAACTATGGAGATGTCAATGAAACTGTGTGCACTGCCGGAGTCCACTAGCACCACTACTTCTTTTCCTTTAATTTTCCCTCTTAACTTCATCTGCTGTGACTTTGCAACCCCAATCATGGCCTGCAATGAAATCTCCAAGTCACCTCTTGAATTTTCTGTCAATTCATCTACTGCGTCATCAACTTCTTCTAAATTCTCCAAACACTCCAACCAAAATAGCCTCTTAAGGTGGTGTCTAATTGTGAAGGGTTCATCACAATTGAAACATTGTCCCTTCTTTCTCCTTTCCTCCTTCTCTGACCTACTCAACCGCTTCACATATGGATTTTTCGCTACTGGACACCACATTAACCTTCTTCCTTTGAAATTTAGATTCTTCCCTTAACTTTTTGCTCAAAAATCTGAGCCAAACTGATCACCTGAGTTAAATCCTTGGGTTTCAATAGTCCAACATCCAACGCTATATGTTCCTTTAATCCACTTGTGAAAAGGGCAACTTCTTGGTCCGTTGAAAGCGAAGTGGTTTGTGCTGCAATTTGAGTGAATTTCCTCTGATAATCATCTACCGTATTCCCTTGTTTCAATTTAGCCAAATTCACCCAATGGATTCTCACGTAGCGGTGGACCAAATCTAGCATGGCAAAGATCTTTGAATTCTGCCCATTGTAGATTTGGATGATCACATTCCAACTTGACAAACCACAATTGTGCATCTGCTTCTAAGTGATATGCCACAATTTCCAATTTTTCCTTTTCGGGAGTCCTCTGATGCTTGAAGAAATGTTTGTATCGATTAATCCATCCAATCGGATCCTCTACTCCATCATACTTAGGGAAGTCCAGCCTTGCCAATTGCAGAACCAACATTCCCTTCTCCTTTTTCCTACTCAAAGTCAATCCTCCATCTGATTCCACATCTACGCTGATCTCCTCTCGTTCTGGTTGTTTTTCCTTCCTTGACGCAACCTCCTTTGAAAGATTGACCAACTGCTGCGACATGGCCTCCACTTGTGCTTTATCCTCCTTGTACATGGTCAAGAAGGTCTTGAACTGTTGCTGGAGTCGTTTAACCTCCTCCATGAAAATTGTCTGTGATACCAATTTGTTCTAGGATCGCGTTTTTCTACCTTGTTTCCCTATGTTTATAGTGGATTTGGGCTCGTAGGGGAGAACCTGATGATCTCTTGGTTAATTTGATTAACTGGATAAGTTTAAGACAAAGAACATATTATCCATTGCATTGAGGCAAAGCCTTGTTATTACAACCCTTGACAGTTATTCTAAAACTGCCATTTTATTTTAAACTACCCCAGAGACAGAATATGACTGCCTCTTTCCACAACACAACAACATAAGGAGTACATCTGGACAGCTTACAACAAAACACAACAGAAACAATACACCTGGACACAAAGGCAGACACGTCAAACACATACAAACAAACACATACAGAAGACGTTTCATACAATACTAGCATCAGCCTCACATATCATGCATCTGATGTCTTCATTTTCTTCCTAGAGTAGATATGTGTAAAAGGAGTGACAAGCGAATCTGATTTGCTTGTAACATCAACCAGTGCAGAGGGATGAAGAAGGGGGGCGACTAAAAAAGAGATTAGGAGAAATAAATATATGCTCTCTAGAGAGATTTGTTTGCTTATATTTGTCATGTTCAAGTTTGGTTTTGAGGGGTGGTTTATATTTTTAGCCAGTTAAACTAGGTCATAGCCCCCTTGTCAGCCCCAAAAGAAAAATAAAAAAAGGCGCAACTTCCAATGGATTAGATGTAAGAAATGGCATAGACAATATAGTCTGAGAGCATTTGGGTGAATGTAGTGGTGCGATGAAAGATATGATAAGAATCACTGCATTGTGGGAAAAAAAAGGCTATCCCTGTGTCCAAAGTCAAGATGATTTCTTGAAGACTTTGCATAGGTGAATTTGTTATTTTCATGTCTTGCATCTTGGACAAGGCATGAGAGATGGTATTGTCATTTGTGTAGGGAGCCTTTGAGACATTCACTGTCAACTTAAAGAAGACCTTGCAGTTTATTTGATGAAACACACACGTCACCTGACATCATAAGAATAATGAAAATCTTCGTCTTAATGGTGGCATCCATGATAATGTTGCTAGGCTTTTTAGCCAGCTATCTTTTTGTGGTATATATCACGGTTTATGTTGATTAAAAAAACGGATGCGCAGCATGTTGCATAGATTTTTTATATATAATGCCTTTGAAAATGCAACTTTTAGGATAAAAGGGCATTGGTGGTAGAATGCCTCTTGCTTATGACATACCATTTTTCACCTTCCTCAAAATATTTCCTTCTCAATATGTGGCATTAAGTTCTTCCCAGACCTGTTTAAGTAGTAATGCAGCAGGACCAAGTGGAACAATGATATGGAGCTTGAAGTAAAGTATACAATCTTTGGGTAGGGGGCCTCATTTGTTAAGTGATGCACGAGGGGAGTCTAGGAAGACTAGGAAGCAGGCTGGTGGATTGTGATTATGATCCCTTCACCCAAGAAAAAGAGTTGTGATAATTACTGATGATGTTGCATGTTGGTGCTAGATTTTTTGTAGCTTAAGAAATAATCCGGGTATTCAAAACAATACTTGGGCATAAGAAGTAGGCTTGCTTCTGGATCTTAGGGCCAATTCTGATTTCTAATTGTATCAATAGGTTTGTTGCACCCTTGGGGTTAAATTAAATTGGTGCTCCACATAAAATTTCATGTCGAGGTATACTGACTTTGTTATTTTTTTTTTTTTCGTTTTGCAGATCACCGATTTGCCCTTTTCTCTCTACTCAACTTTTGTAATTGAGACGCGCCATGGTTTCAATAAGGTTTGTACCCTCAGGATTTTCCTCTTATGCTTAGCAATGTCCTTTTGTAGTCTGAATGATTTGTTAAAAGAAAGCTTTATGTTTTTACTTCTTATAGGCTATGCTTATTTCCCTTTTGATTGACCACCCACCATGTATACTCACACTTTGTGATTCTACAGCAAACAATATGGCTCTTCTTTTGGGATATGATTAAAGGCATTTGTCTCTCTATCTTAATTGGTCCACCCATCGTGGCTGCAATTATTGTGATAGTACAGGTTTGTTCTCTAATGCTATTAAACTGCCTTCTAATATTTACAGTTGGTAGTTAATTTTTAATATCACCTCTACTTTAATGAGGGTGCCGTTTAATCTGTCTTAAATGATTTTGTGCTGTTGCTTCGTGCAGAAAGGAGGACCTTATTTGGCAATCTATCTCTGGGCATTTATGTTCGTTCTTTCCCTAGTGATGATGACTATCTACCCAATTTTGATAGCTCCATTGTTTAACAAATTTACTCCTGTGAGTACAACCCTTTGCCATGATTTAGAGGCCTTAAATTTTTCCCTTGTTTGCTTCTTTGATTCTTATCCTCTAAAGACAGCTTCCAGAGGGAGAGCTCAGGGAGAAAATCGAGAGTCTTGCTTCCTCACTAAAGTTTCCTCTCAAGAAGTTGTTTGTTGTTGATGGATCTACCAGGTCAAGCCATAGCAATGTGAGTTACAACTTGTACATTTGAAGGCTATATCTTTCTTGGTCTTGATTTCCAAGTGCATATTGATGGAATTGTGACCTACAAGGGTATCCCCACTGTGCCAATCAAAATTAGAAGGGAGCTCTTACTTTACTAGAAATGCATCCCTTGCAGCCCTATAATTAAACCCCACCCCCTGAAAAGGGGGGAAAAAGCGCTCCCTGAATAAAAGATAAATTAATAGCAAAATGGCATACTCTTAACTCCTTATAAATTAAGTGCTGTAAGATATGTTAATCAAATCTTGTTTTACCTAGATATGTTAATCAAATCTTGTTTTACCTATGACAGATACTGCCTGCCATTTATGCTTTTTCTAGTCGTGTGTATATATATATATATATATAAAGAAAAATGTACTGGTTTCTCAGATACTGAACAAGTATGATGGCCTTTTGTGGCATCTAATTTTTGTCAGATATGATGATAATGCTGTGATATTTTTTTAATCTTTATGATAGCATTATAATTCTCAGCTTACAGGCAAGGACTCTATGGTTGGTCATGCAGTGAAGTTTACTTTCAAGGACAAATTTGAAAGCTATAAGGCTTCCTTAGAATTATTTGGTGACAGATAGTAGCATTTAACGGAATATTGCCTAAAGATATGCTTTGCCATAAATTATTGCTAATCTATTGGCCACTTTGTAAGCCTTAACTTACTATTTATGGAAGCATGTCATTACTTGCTTATTGTATAGTGGAAATATGATGAGGTGTGTCATCATTGTTGCTGTTGATGCAGTTACCTGCAAGATAAATTGCTGTCAAATTGTCATTAGAATGTTAATAGGCATATTGCACAGTCTAGAGTAGCTGGGAAATAAGTGATCAGCTCATTGCCTTACCTCAACTTGATTGTTTAGCCTAAGGGTTCACTATACTCAAAGCATGCCAACGTCTCTATATTGACAAAAGTTCCCTCTGCAACAGGAGGACCTAAATCATGCATACTGTGATTATATCATAAAGATGCCTTGCTTTAACTGTTAAATGAGACTTGGGCCTGAAAATTATTCCTAGCTTTGCTACATGGTATATATTGCTGTAAAGTAGCTCACATATAACTTTTAAATACTAAACTTTGGATTTTGGGTTGACACTGTAAATTCAATTCTACAGGCTTATATGTATGGGTTCTTCAAAAACAAGAGGATTGTACTGTATGATACTCTTATTCAGCAGGTATGGATATGTTTATATGTGAATATATTCTTGGATGGAGATTTTTATGTCCCAGTCGCCTTTTCTGTTTGTGGAGAAGTTTTGGTATTTCCTGCCTCATTTCCCCTTTTTTGCTTAGTGATACCTTACTTCTTTCTATCACATGGTAACATATGCAGAGAGATTTTTCACATCAACAAGTTGATCTGCTTCAATACTATTCAATTGTGCCTGCTACATGTTTTGGTCAATGAGTGTACTTGCTTTTGTCATATTAGGTCAGATAGTTGTGTGGCTTGTTTTAGGAGATTTCTCTAGATGTGTATATTCTATACACTTTTTCTTCTTGCATGAAAATGAGACTTTCCATGTCAGTTTGGCAACTCTATGGCTTGTTGTTGTCCTTTCTCAGTTATTCCCTTTGCTTTTAAGTTGCACTCGCATTGTGCTTGTCATTGGACCATAGGTGAGACATAACTCTCCACGTGTGCATCTAGACTGACATATACACATACACGATTATATATGCATTCCCATGGATATTGACATGGGAAGACACTTAAAAAAGAGATGTCTTGTTAATTTTTCAATGCAATGCAGGTTTGCTTACTTATCTCACTAACATGTTTCAAATATGAGCTGGATTTGCTTGCAACCTGTCCCCTGCCCCTTTGAGTGAATATGCAAGAGGTTGTTATATTATGTGACATGATGACTTTGTGCAGTGCCAAATTGAAGAGGTCGTTGCTGTGATTGCCCATGAACTGGGGCACTGGAAGCTTAATCACACGATGTATTCATTCATTGCTGTTCAGGTATACGCTGAATATTCTTGGTAAAATAATTTAGGCTTGTGCTATGGAAACTTTGACTTCGAAAATTTTCATGTTGTTTTACTGCAGTGACATATCAAGGAAGCTAAGTTACAATATTAATATTTCTGAAGTTTGGCATTGTAATAATGCATGGGAGATTTTTTATTTAAACAAGTCCAGGGGTCCATCCTTTAATTGCTTGATGATTTGACTTTTAATAAGATGTTCATGCATGGATGGTGTCTTTGCTTTGTCAATGTGATGCAGGAGACTCCCTTTTTTATTTTTATTTATTTATTTATTTCCAAGAACACATAAGCAAAATAATTAGGACTTTTGACTCATTATCATCATCTCTTGCCCTATTGAGGCCTTTACTTGATCCATTTCAAGTGGTGATGATGACAACTACACATGTATAGATGTAGATGTCAGTTGCTTCTGCTGCTTGTGCACATCACACCTGATTGCAAAAATTGTGTCTAAATAACCCAAAGCAGTCATGTGTCTACACTACCAATGCGCTGATGGATTAGCATTTTTCTTGTTTAAGCCATATTTAGCAACAAGTATATCAAAACATCTTCATCCTAAGGCTTTTGGGTCGACTCCTGTCATTGAATTATCTCAAAATCAAGACTTCTTAAGTTGCTAAAGAGTTAGGTACCCTTTGATTCCTGTCTTGCTGAGGAGAATGGATTACTTGTAGCTGTTTTGATCATCGTCTTCATTATCTGTATTATAGTTTAGAGAGGGTATCCAATTCTGGGGAACTTCTAACCCCCAAGGGGTTAGTGTAATGGTAAGGCCTATGACATATTATGACAATTTGATGAGGTCTTAGGTTTGAAACCCAATACGGGCTTTCCTGGGGTACTACATAGTGCAAGCTATTCTTACTGCTGCATGGGTCTTGTAGGGTGGTTCATGTGCCTGTAGGTAGATAGTCCTAATATGGTTGTGCCCTTCATCATTAAAAAAAAAAAAAAATAAATAAATAAATTCTGAGAACTTCACTGCTGCTTTGTGTAACTCTATGGGCATTGAGTGTAGTGATGTGTGCAGAATAACTGGTTGCCATTATAATTTGTAGCTCTCAGTTTTGCTAGATCAAGGGGTCTGTTTGGGTCGTCTGATTTTTTTCTGTATTGTATCTGTATCAAATCTGCATCTGTAATATATCTGTATCGTATCTATCTGATTTGTTTATGAGTGAAGCTGTCAGTTTTTTATAGGTATTGTTTTTTAACAAACATTTATTTGAAAATAATAAAAATGTGATGTCAAAATGACCAGAATATGATGAAACAAGCAAACCTTTGGTTGCAACACTAGCAGATTTCTTGGTTGCTTGTACTTGCATTGCTCCCTTCATCTTCCTTGTTAACAAGCAGTTGCACAATTTGATGTCCTTTTGGCATAGCAGTTCGTTTAGTATGCTAGTCATGGTTTTATAAGGACTGGGAAAAAATGCTTTTGCGTTTACTGAATATTGATCCACTCTGCACTGTTTCCTTTGATCAAAGTTTATGAGGGTAATAAGATATTGTTCTGTTGCACTTTCTAATTTTTATTTTTAGGGACATTTGTTCGGAATTTTGACTAAAATATGCTTCCAATACCTATATTTATTGTGTTTTTTGGCCTTTCTATAATTATTGTGTTTGATGCAGGTTCTCACTTTTTTGCAATTTGGAGGATATACTCTAGTTAGGAACTCAAGTGATCTTTTTAGAAGTTTTGGTTTTGATACCCAGCCAGTGCTTATTGGTCTCATCATATTTCAGGTACTTGTGAAAATAACTAAAAGAGGATTGTTTTTGTGCCATAGCCCATTAGTTGATAAATCAGCCTATAATATGGGTGTTGCTAGTTCCTTGTGCTTCCTGTCATGCATATAAGTTTTTTTTGTTACGACTCTCCATAAAAAAGTGTACTTGCATACTTTTCTCTTTTATGCTTTGGCTTGATTGTGTGAAAAAATTTTGACAACAATTTTCTTTGCAGGGAAAAGAAAGTGATAACTGGAGTGTTAATTATTAAATGTCATAGGGAAAAGAAGTTTTGATGATTTGATTTGATTGTCCCAAACATTGAAAGTAGGATATTGAGAATTCAAAAGAAATACTATAATCTTTGTTGGTTTATTAGTCTTGTTTTTGAACTCTTAATATTGTTTCCTTGCATAAATTTGTCATTTTAGAAAGAAACGCCTTCAACTTTTAATATGGAAATGAGAGGCTGCTTCTTCTCTTCTTCTTCTTCTTCTTCTTCTCCTCTTCCCTTTTTCTTTTTCTTTATTTTTTTTCTTCTTCTGGGGACCTAAAACTAAGAGTTTATTAGTGATATAAAGTTGTGAAAAAAATTAACGGAACTCTTTGAATTTCCTTTTGTCCTTTTGTTTTCTTTCCAATTTATCCTTATCATGTTTTTGCCTTTTAATGATATATATTGTACGGCTTGGTTTTCAGCATACAGTTATACCTATCCAACATCTTGTCAGCTTTGGTCTGAATCTTGTGAGCAGATCTTTTGAGTTTCAGGTGACTGATCTTGCAAATTTAGTAAGAATTTATTTTTTTTTTGGGTTATTTTCTTTCCTTTCAAAGTTTTATTTTTGAATCTGTTGTATTAGGCCGATGCCTTTGCTAGGAAACTAGGATATGCCAAAGAACTCCGTGCTGGCCTTGTGAAGCTACAGGTGATTTGATCTTTCTGTCCATTCTAGTGATGTCGGCGATTTGGGCATCAGGCACATATTTTTCCCCCTTACATAAACGGCGTGCCCCCGCCCCCCAAGGAAGCCATTTACAATTCAAACTTAATTCATCTGAGTGCAAACACTACTATTAAAAGAGACATTTATTGCATTCACTATCTAATTGTTATATTATGATTTTGCAGGAGGAGAACTTGTCGGCCATGAACACTGATCCTCTTACTCGGCTTATCATTATTCTCATCCTCCTTTGGTAGAGAGATTGGCTGCCATTGATAAGAAGGAGAAAAAGGAAGACTGACAAAGGCAGCGAATCAAAGAACACAGATGTTCTTGTTTTTCAGTAAAAACACTCATGAGATCAAAACATTTAGGTATATACGTCAGGAAACTTGTACTGATGGAGATGAAGCCCCATTCGTTTTGGTGCTAGTAAGCCCATCCATCCAGAGGCAAGAGTCATGAGTTAGAATGGGAGAGTAGACTTAACTCATGTAGATTACTAAAAAATTTATCTGAATGAGCTTGAGCTTGACTGTTGATATTTTGAACTCTCCATTTCTATTCCTGATTAAAGTTAATGGGTGCCTCGTTATTTTACTATTGTTTGGCTTGAAAGTTCCAGTGCCAGTCTCAGTTTAGGCAAAATCAGTCTTAGGAATGGAAAATCTGCTTATGCTGCAGCCACCCATATCTTGAGTGGGGGTTGGTTAGTAGCGTCCGGTTAGCTGATTGGGAAAAGAAGGGGTCGTTGAAGAAAAAGAAGAGGGTCCTAGCCAAAATTTATCATTTCTTTGGTTGTAACGCGCAGTTGAAAACATAAAAAGTAAATACTGGGTGTAACACGTCTACTGCTTTTGTAAAAAAAAAAAAAAATTACACATACAAATTATATAAAATAAATTACTAAAATAGTATCGTTATGTTGTATGCTGAAAAGGAGATGCAAAGTTTCATGTGTATCACATCTAAAAACGAGATATGACGATCTATTGTGTGAGAATTTTTAAAAATCGTTGTATTGCATATTGAGTGTGTAATACCGATATAAGGACATGAGTATGACACCTTCAATTGGTGATACATGTATAAATATGTGTGTACTGTTATTGCACGTGTGATATAGGTTTGGTGTAGTATTATATGAAAAAAAAATTGTATTGCATTTCTAAGGTGTGATATGACTATACTATTCTTATGTATACATGCAGTATTTTCAGTAAATACCTCTAAACTTACATTCGTAAGTTGTTGCTCTCAACATGGCTTACTGTCGCATCTGTACTTGAATTTTGCTCGACAAAAGCTGAAGTATTGAAATTTATTAATTATAAATTTTTTTGTGATGGTTGACTGTAAAAGTGGGTATGTAACCAAGTATAAAATGGATGAAGTTTTTCCTATTAAATTATATATTTTTTATAGATTAACTTAAGTAAAATTCATTTGTTAACTATAATTTTAGCCGTAGGATGTAAGGGCAGGCTTATTGGGTAAGCTGGGATGAGGTGGGCGAAAACCAACCATAAGAAGCCCACCCTACAAAGGGATCATTTTGAATTTGATAGCTTGTCTCAATGGTAACTGGTAAATAGCCGTAGAGTATTAGGGTAGGCATATTGGGTAAATTGGGGTGCGGTGGGTAGGGGTAGACCAACCGTAAGAAGCCACCCTACAGAAGAATCATTTTGAACTTGAAAGCTTCTCTCAATGGTAGAAAGTCTTATCTCATTGCATGCTTCTTCACTTACTTTAATGGCAATTTCATTAATTTTATTCTTGTGAAGTGCTATGACGACTTTAGATGAGTATAATAGCTATTCTATTCCTGTTTTAATATTGAAATATTTTTTTTAAATATTCTTATTTAAATAAAAAATTAATAAATAAAAATTTGGCATATTTTACAAGATTCCATCATGCACTTCACACGATACCTATATAATATTATTCATTTAGTGAAATGAATAAGATGTATGGTTATATATGAAAGAAGCATTAATATATTCATGAATAAACTGGATGTTCTGGAGTACATAAGACTTTGTATAGAGAAAAGGTGGAGTGGGAACCAACAATAAAAAGCACTATAGAAGTGGTGTTCCTTTTGAGTTCTCAAATAGTGTTTGCATCGTTATTAAAATATATCATATCGGTACGTTTAGTTCATTGAAATGAAATAAAATTGAAATAGAATAATGATTCCTTTGTTTTAGGATTAGGGACAATTTTGAAAAAATATATGCTTTTTAGAAGTAAGAGCAATTCTTCTAATGAAAGAAAGAAATAAGAATTTCTTATCTATTTTATATTATAAAGAATAGACATTTCTCATAGTAGAATCTTTTATGAACCAAACAAAGGAATAGGTATTCCACAGTAATAAAAGTGGAATATTTATTTCATTTCTATCAACCAAATATGCTGATAGTATCTTATTTGAAGAATATTTATTCTCTATTTTAATTATTATCTTTTTTTTCTTTTTGATCCATTCACGGTAACATTATACAGTGAGAGGAATATCATGGGATATAATTTGGAGATCCAAAAACTTTTATATAAACAATGCGTTTTTAAGGATCCTTTTATTTTATTTAGTCATTTTTACATAATATTTTTATCATTTTTAAATATATATTTATTAAAAAATAAATATCGATGTAAAATTAATAATTTTAATCAAATAAATATAATATAAATAAAATATAAATACATTATATGGTGAAATGAGCCAACCATCCGCAAAGCTCAAAAAGCAGTCCGTTGTGCTTCTACTTTGTGGGTCCTTATCAATAATTTCTACTTTAAGGTTTGCTGTTTCTTTGTCTCTACCCCTTGGATCACCATTCGAGATTCTTTTAAGATCATAACCTAATATTTTAATGCAATATGCTGGGGTCAACGAATTGTGTGTTTCCTTTCCAACCTTTCACATGATTCTTTAAAATTGTCTATGTTATCGTTTCCGTGAGCTTCTTTGGTCAAATTATTTTCTTCCCGTGATTAAACATAGCCAAAAATTACATCCTTGACGTTAGTCTTTTCATGATTAATTTCTGGGAAAAGTTTTGGGGTATTCATTGTTTAAAATGAATCGAATTAAATTTAAACTAGTTTCTTACTTTATTGAATAAATTTGGTTTTGACAAATCAAGATGGTTTGGTTTGATTTAATTTAGATCAGTTTTAAAAACACCTATTTGTCTGTGCACCTTTCCTTTTAACAATATTTCAAGTTAAATTAAATTTAACAAGTAGATCATGATTGCATGTATAGATATTAAAAAAAAAAAAAAAAATGAAAGAATGATAGAATATAATTCTCTTCAAAATGGTTGAACTTGCCACTTATCATTTAAATTACTTGCCAGATCTTCTATATTATATATAAAGCAAGTTGAGCAAAGAAAAGAATCATATAATTATCGAATTTTTAGGCCTGCAGGTTTAGGGATTAGAAAGAGATTAAGAGACAAAAGCGATACTATCAGAGTGCAAGGAATTGAGACCAAGATAGAGACAAGAACAAGCTTTGTAAAAGTATAAATCGAGTTCAAGTCTACTCTAATATGAAGCTTGTCAAGGGTGAGAATGAAATATAGGAAGATCGGATGTATTAGGACTGGGAGTACAGGCCAGTTTCCAAAGCCAAAGAGATTGAGCTTCCTGTGAAGCTCGAAAATAAGCTAGAGTGGAGTTGACCTAATGGGCTGGCTTAGATGAGAATGAGTTGGGTTGGACTTGAGAGATTTGTGATCCATACAGGGCTGTAAATGAGTCGAGTCGAGATGATACAATATTGAGCTCTAGCTCTGCTCGAGCTCAATCAAACTTAAGATTTTAAGACGGAGTTCGACTTGAAATAATATTATATAAGCTTGAGCTCAACTCGGTTAAGTTCATTTAGGTTCGACTTATTAAACAAATATTTTTAATTCTATTTTTAGAAATATTAATACCTAAACTCGATTTATATTCTATTGATATTTATATTCAACTTAAACTTGATAGAACTCGATTAGGCTCGTGAGTTAATCAAACTTAACATAAAAAGCTCTAGCGTGGCTCGATAAACTATTTGAGTAGTTTGAGCTTGACTCAACCATTCTTGAATCAATTTGGATATATATCGAGCTGAGCTCAAGGAGTTTGTGAATTGGCTTGATTTATTTGTACTTGTAGATACATCTTTGACTACCAATACCTTATATAATGCAACTTTTTTCCTCCAAAAATATCCCAATTATAAAATGAAAAAATTGCTACTATTTTATAGTCTTATTTTATTCCAACAAACGAAATATAATGTAGAGTAAGATGAAAGACAATGAGAAAAAAGTCGTAAATATGGCTAGAATGAAATGTCAATAGGATTTAAAATTTAAAAATTATCACTTATTGTTTAAGTTTTCATGATAAATTGTTTTATTTGATTTCATACAGTTTAATTTGGTTCAAACCCTTGAATTAAATCACAAATCAATTAGATCATTTTAAAACTAGATTGGAATATGAAAGAATTGTATTTTGTGGTATGAGTTGGTTTGATTTGGTGAGTAGGCCTACCAAAAGTCAGGTTATGCCTTTTTTTTTTTCCCTCTTTAAAGTAAGAAATTGTTTGTATCGAATTAAATTGATTAGGTTTAACCATGAACTCATTTTAACCGTCCTTACACCAAATTCTATATTGAAAAAATGAATGAATAAATAAATGGGATCGATACAGGTTTCCTTTTCATATAAATTGCATCACTGAGATATCAAAGGTCGTCCCCAAAGTCAAAATCTTGCTATTGCGGAACATAAAGCTTGAGTTGATTTTATTGATAGAATGAGATAATTCTAAACCCGGACATTATATATCTTGCACTACTTATAGATTATTGTAACGGACCGTACCGTTATTATTATAAAACTAAATTAATTATTAAAAAATTAATGTAAAAAATTTAAGAGATTCGATCACGGTTGGAATAGATCTGGATTGTTAATTGATGTGATGGATCAGTCCGGTTGTAACCGCTATGAAAACGTAAAATTTTTCATTATTATTATTATAATATATATATATATATATTGTTCAATTGTAATATAATATAATAATCTTTGCATATATAATATTATTGACATATCTCTAAAATTAAAGTAAAATACCTTTTATATTTAATTATATATTGTTGCGGTGTTTTGACCCGTCTAAAATCACATAATCTCTATGGAGGAAAAGAATGGAATTCAAAATCACCATTTTATCTTTTGACTTGTTGAAGATGAGATATATATTTATATATATGTATACATATATATATATTTTGTTCTTCTTCAACTATATTTATATTTTTTTAAAGATTATATATATGAATATGTTCAATTTATATTTATATTTTATCTATATTTGATTTATTTAATTTTTTAATGAGAACAACAAATTTTTTTTATCTATATCTAATTCTTTATAAATAATTTATTAAAAAACTTAAAAAAAATATTTATATCCGTAATCTATCAATAAACAATCAGATGCTAAAATAAATTCTGCTGTTCGGTACCCATAGAAAAAAAAATGTTGTTTGTGGTCCCGCACGAATTATCTAAAAGCACTGTTAGTATTCCATAATGTTTGATTATTTGTTGGGAGCAACCTTAATCATTGAATCGAATATTGATGACATATTCAACCATGTTCATCTGAACTACTTTTTTCGTGTTTTTATTTGTCGTTAAGTATGGTAGTTAGGTCCGCCTTTATGTTATATAAAATTAGGATATCCTCATAATCAGGACATCAGGGCTTGTTTAATCATTCTCATAATAGGTGTTTGATTCGTTGGTTTGATCTTTATTTTATATCTGTTTCAATCAAATTATTTGTTAAAAACAAATACAAATAAATTTTTTATTCATAAACAATGGATTGCTATATATAATTTATAAAGAAGATCGGAACAACAACATGAAAAGGATAATTCGTACTTAAAATTTATTAGGGTTGGGGACCAATAAATGAATTAAAAACTACTAATAACAAACTCATTCCTGCTAATGTTATTATATTGGATTAATATTATTTCATGTGGTCCAGCTATTGAATGTAAACATTCATTATATGTCAAGGTCTTGTTAGCTTAATGGTTTTAGCAAATGTTTTTTTTTTTTTCCTTTCGAGTTGTAATAAGAAAATTTTGTTATTATATTATTATTCGTAACTATTAAAATAATTAAATAAAAAACTAAACATTTAATGAATCCACATAATTATAGAATTTTTCTAATTAATTAATAGATTTTTTTTATAACTATATTAGGAGAGGTAGATTCGAATTTACTACGTCTTATTTCAGAGATCGAGAATGATGTCGTTATATTATAATGTGATTTGATAATTAATTAATAGATTAGAAGGATATATATATATATAGAGAGAGAGAGATTTATTTAAAGCAAATAATGAAATGGGACTATAAACTAAAATACCAACAATCTTCTTTCCATGATTGCGACAGGTTGTCCACTTTGTACGTGTTTAACGGTCGATTTTTCCCTAGAATGATCGATTATCCAGAATTTTGTCCATGAGTCGGGTCCAATTCATTTGTCACCACAATTTTCATTACATTAAAATTGCCGACCAAAGTATTCTTTCGAAATTAAAACCAAATGGGACAGGTGTTAGTTGAAAATTTTTTCTATAAATATTAATGGGCATTCTCTGGCGTTGTCTCTTGAAAAAATATATTTAAATAATTTTACTCTTTCTATATATTTATTCTTTTAAATGTAAAATTAATATTGAAAAGCACATAAAAGTGTCCACAAGCTTTTTTTCTTATAACCATTTTTTTTAACTCTATTATTACCTTTTTATCCTACACATTGCACATAAAAGCAACGTCAATTATAACTTTTATGTTTCTTTTCAATAAATCTTCTAATTATTAAAATAAATATAATAATTAAAAATTAAAAATTATAATTAAATAAAAATTTAAATAATTAAATAATTAACAAAACCAATCCCATTAGGAAAATAAAAATTGACAGGATCACCTCTGTCAAGTAAATCCTTTCTTCTGTCTTCGGCCAAAAAAAAAAAAAAAAAATCCTTTCTTTTGTCCCATTAACTTTAATATTTTACCTCTGTCAAGGTATGAGGGTATTTTATTTCATTTTATTTTTATTTTTTGCGTGGTTGTTAGAATAATTTTCCAAGAACTTGATATTTGTATTTATCATATCACTATATGTTTAATTTTTCACACGCAATGTAAGTATACGCTTATTAGTATATATGCTTATATTTATTTTAAGAGCTCTTTCTTGTTCCTTTTTTTTGCGTTTTATTTGTATTTATACTAAACACTCACATTAAATAATCATAATATATACAAAAGGATAAAGCTTTAATATTTACATTATATATTATAAAAAAAGAAGAATTAAACTAAGCAGCGTCGCACAATTAAGCAAATTTAAACGCACGGCCAAAAGATTCAAATAAACAATTTTTTTTTCATGTATTACGATGCATGAAGGATATTTATCATGAGGTCTATCTTATAAATTTTAAGTTCATGCATAATAAAAAAATATTGTTGAAATAAATATAATTAGTAATGCCCATTCATAAGGTAGCAATATTTTATCTTTATAAATATTCCCTAAACATCAACATTACAAGGCCCATTATTTAGGCATACAAAGTGTAGGTTTAGATCAATCAAAATTACGAAAGTTACTCGACTTTAGATTTATAGTAGAGACATTCCATTAGCATAAGCTCGGAGTGGTAAATTTGTATTACTGTCTTGTCACAAACTATTTATCAAAAAATCGATACAAATAAAAGATAAATATTAATACCTATAAATATATCAAATATACTAAATATCAAAACAAATAAAAATCAAATAATTCAGACACATCCGTTACGATATAAGTCTTCAGTATAAGTTAAGTTTCAATGCTCATGTAATTTTAGTTAAAATTTTTTATTATAAGAAACAAAATAAAATTTAAATGATTAAACATGAAAATGCATCTTCAAATTAAATAACGTGTCTGGAGTTGAGTCGTTAGGTTGACACATCCCGCAGCTCAAGCCAAATGGAGCTCGATCAGCCAACGCAATTGAAGGCACAATAAATGTAAATGGATAGATGATGGATAAAGTCCTACTCATACACCTCATAACAAAAGCAGGACCATCCACCTCATCCTAAACCACAATCAGGAAAGAGAGAGAAGGGAAAAAAAGAAAAAAAGATTCTTTCAACTATTATATAATACTTATTTAATTAAATAATAAAATTTTTATTTCCTATTATAATACAAAATAATTCCAATCCAATATATCTCACCTCTAGAGCAAAAAATACTAAATTAAAATACCAACCACATTTATGATATCTTAATATGTAGAGAAAAGTTCAATTCTTATATTTTATAATATAGACTTTCTCATATATTGTATTGATACCATCAAAACCCTTTTCACATACAAGTAATACGTGTTTGTAACTTTATTATATATTTAATTATATATATTAGAGTTGCAAACAAATAGGGTCTTTGTAATAATTGGTTCAAAATTTTAAAGCTAAAATTTAGGCTTGACTTTATATTTTAAAATTTTTAATTAAAATATTATTAATATCCAAATTCAATTTGAATTCGATTAATTTACATTCAATTCAAGTTTAGTAGAGCTTGATTAGCTTGCAACTAATTAAAAAAAAAATAAAATTCAAGCCAAGCTTGATAACCCATATATAGTTAAATAAAATTTTAATATATAAGCTTGTACACATTACTTGTAATACAAACTAAATCTCTATCCACTCGAATAAATAAAAACTTATTTCACGTTTGGTACGCATGAATGATTTGAAATGAATGAAATGGATTTGAATGAAATGAGTTTAGAATGAAAAATCCAATCTTATGTTTGAAAGATTATATAAAGTGAAATAAATAAAAAATATAAATATTAGGAATGTTGTTAATAATAAATGTGAAATATAAATACATAATAAATAAAAATATAATTATATCACATATAATTAATCTATAGTATAAAATCGTAATTCTATCTTTTTAAGGTAGAATCGCACATGATTTCAATTTCTAAAGATATTTTTAAACATAAGAAAATGAATTAAAAAAACTTTCAAATGTTAAGAAGGTAATGAAAATCGTAATCACGGTTCCATTAGTTTGGTTTTTTGTAGAGAGGCATAAAGTCATCACTCCGTTCTTTCACTCCACACTTCCACACACTCTCTCTCTTCTGTCTTGTCTTCCTCATGAAACTCTCTTGTTTCTAAATTTCCTTCAACCTGAAAGAAATCTAAAATCAAGAAAAATGTCAATATACAATGCGTCCTCCATAAACACACAACTCTCGAAACAAACCTCAATTTTCGGCCTCCGTTTATGGGTCGTCATAGGTATCTTCCTCGGTTCCCTCATCGTCGTCACCCTCTTCCTCCTCTCCCTCTGTTTCACTTCTCGCCATCGTCGCCATAACAACAAAATCTCAAAAAGAACAAAACTTTCTACTACTACTCCAACTACTATGGCTACTGTAACTGCTACTACGACTCCGCCGATCTCGAAAGAGATCCAGGAGATCGTGGCGATACCCGAGATCCACCACCCGGTGCCCGAGATCCAGATCGATTTGGGGAAGAAAACGGAGCACAGGGTAGTGGTTTATTCCTCGGATAAGTATTCCAGTGGAGAGAGCCGTGGGACGACGATGGGTGGAGGGGGTAGTGAGACGGCGGCGGGGGCGGGGTCGGGATCGCTGGGACCGGAGGTTTCGCATCTGGGGTGGGGGAGGTGGTATACTTTGAGGGAATTGGAGGAAGCTACGAATGGGTTGTGTGAAGAGAATGTGATTGGGGAAGGTGGGTATGGGATTGTTTATAGAGGTGTTCTTGTTGATGGGACTCTTATTGCTGTCAAAAATCTCCTTAATAACAAGTATGTTTTGTTCTTGGTCTACATTAAATTCAGTTTCAAGTGTATTTTGTGACTTGTGTTTGTGTTTGTGTGTGTGTTTCTGATTTATTTTACGTCATGCATCTGTGGATTAGGATTTTGGAGTAGGTTTCTATCAAATGATTGTCAGTCATAGGTTCTATACTGACGAGATACCACTTGGGGATAGAAAAACTTCTTCTGGATGGGATGTCGATGATATTTTGGTGTGGAATTTTAGTGCTTTCTTGTGTTGTTCGATTAGAGTGGTTTGTGGTAGCTTTTAGAAATATGTAGGGGATAATTGCAACATGAACCCCGTAATTCATATCGGCAGTAGAGTTATGGACTTTGTAGAGACAGTTAGGGAAGTTTTAGGGGGCACTTTGGGAGTGTAGAATGACATTTTAATGACTAATGGGGATGAAGTTGAGTTTCGGAGTTTTGTGGGGTCATATAAAATAGTTGTGGTTATGTTGCAATTAACCCGAATATAGGGTGTATATTGAATAGAATAGAAAATTAATCTGTTTGATAGTTTTGTGAACCTCTGCAATATTTGGTGTTTGGTGGATTGCATTGAGCAGGATTATCCCAATAAGATGCATATCATGTTATTGTGGTGTTAATTGTCAGTATTTAAGCGTTTGTCAGTATTAAAATGTTTGGCTAGACATCACTAGTATATGATTATTTTTGCAATTGTGTGACAGTATCAATGCATGTATGTAGATTAAGGAAATTGGCTTGGCTTCTAGTCATGTTGCTACGATTAATTTTATTTTTGCTTGAGCATTGGAGTGAGGAGGAGGAATAATAGTGAGTGAAAAATCAAATACTTGGTTTATTATGGATGGTGGAGTGAAGATTGGTGTGTGATAATTTATTATTTTGCAAGCTAACTGTTTGGGGTCTTGTGACTTGTGAGCTTCATTTAGTGTTGACTAGGAAACATTTTTATTGAGCAGTTAGCTTTGATTCTTGTTCCTTATGGCTTCTGTGATTGATAGCTAAAAATTCAATGACTTATTGCATAAAATTCTACAGTATGTTAACCAATTCTATGTTATGCTTTTCTTCCTAGCCTATGCTTGTTTTTAATGCCTTCGATAGCGGCAAACTCAGAAAGTTCAAAATTTCTGTGTTATTCTCATTTTGAAATAGCTAGTAATGTTCCCTTTGTTATAAAATTTATTTTCACGGTTTTATTTCTTCTCCCTTGATCTACCAGTAGCCTATTTTGCCCATATCTTATTGACATTCTTTAGTTATTTTTGTTTCCCTTTATTTATCTATATTATATAAACATGCACAAGCTATACATGTTGCTCAGCAGTGTTTGTTTTCAGGGGACAAGCTGAAAAGGAATTCAAAGTTGAAGTTGAAGCGATCGGGCGCGTAAGACACAAAAATCTTGTCAGGTTGCTTGGCTATTGTGTTGAGGGTGCATATAGGTACTTCCAATGTTCCCTTCTCTGGTCCAGATTTCACTACCTTTTATTTTTAGTGGCTGCTAAAAAAATCTGTTCTTGGTTATTTAACAGAATGCTTGTGTACGAGTATGTTGATAATGGAAACTGGATCAGTGGCTTCACGGGGATATTCAAGGAGAAAGCCCTCTGACATGGAATATCCGCATGAACATCGTTTTGGGAACTGCAAGAGGGTCAGTCATAGATTCTTGAGTTTAAATTTGTCAGAACACGTGCTATGTGCCAAGTTCCGAGATGTCCTTTTGTATTTTATGTTAACATATGTTTTCCTTTGCATTTTGCAGATTGGCATATCTCCATGAGGGTCTTGAACCGAAAGTTGTCCACAGAGATGTAAAATCCAGTAATATATTGCTTGATCACCAGTGGAATGCCAAGGTTTCAGATTTTGGACTTGCTAAGCTTCTCTGTTCAGAAACGAGCTACGTGACAACTCGTGTAATGGGGACATTTGGGTAAGTCCACGATCCATCATCTTCCTGGTGTTATCTACTATTTTTATCTTAGATGCCCTTATAGTAACTATGTTTTACTGTCAATGCACTTTGCTTAGTGTGGTAACTCCTCTACTGATTGTACAGTTATGTGGCACCAGAGTATGCTTGCACGGGAATGCTAAATGAGAAAAGTGATGTCTATAGCTTTGGAATACTGATTATGGAAATTATCACTGGGAGAACTCCTGTTGATTATAGTAGACCACAAGGCGAGGTTGGTGTTGAATGCCAATAAGCTATCCATATCTTTCGGTTTTGTAGCATTTCTCATATTGCGTGGTTCTGATGAGGAAAGGAAACATCTTAAAAATTGCAGGTGAATTTGGTGGATTGGTTGAAATCAACGGTGGGAGATCGAAGAGCTGAAGAAGTGGTAGACCCAAAACTGTCAGAAATGCCAGGTTCAAAAGCTCTTAAACGTGCCTTGTTGGTTGCTCTTCGATGTGTTGATCCTGACGCAACAAAGAGGCCCAAAATGGGGCATGTTATCCACATGCTTGAGGCCGATGACTTGCTGTTTCGCACGTAAGTGGCATTTTTTAGTTTCACATAGACACAATCATACAGTGCATTATTTAAAATTGAGGCACAACGATATTCATCTCAATCGATGTGGCCTTAATGTTCCTGAAACTGCAGGCCCGCCAAATTGGAAGAGAACCTTCCAACTCAAACCGTGACCACCGTAGGCATGGGGGTCAAGAAGATGCAAAATTAGGCGGTGCTTCTGGTTCGAGTGACTGTGATAGTAGTAGGGATTATCATCAGCCTACTAGATGGAGATAGTGATAATGCTGCTAGATGATCAGCTCATGAGGTTTCATTATACATCCAGATTCCAGGTTGTGCCATATCTCACTAAATTTTGATCATCAAAGAAATCAATAATTTATATGTATTTTGCTTATTCTTTTGGTAAAGTGTACTTACCATTAGTTGAAATATATTGCTGTAGCTGTAACAATTCATTGTTAATCTTAATAGGAATGATTGCAGTTCTTGCTCTTTTTAATCTTTCCAAAAACGTAATGATTCTCATTAAAGTTCCGGTTCTCGCTTACAAAGGGTTCTAAACTCAGAATTTCCTGTGCTGATATTGATCCGATGACAAAATTTAGATCCATTGCCGATCTCGATCTAGAAGCCTATAAGCTTTTTTGTCTTTCATTGAAGCGCCTTATACTAAACGCAATTACCCTTGCCACCTATAATTTAGAGCCAATCTCTTGTCATCTTCAATGCCAACACGGAGAAGAGACATACAATGCATTACACACCATGTCCCCACTTACTGACAACCTTGGTGGAGAATCTCATATTGCATCAAATCTGCCTGTCGTAGAATTGGATGTTTGTGCTGATATGGACCCAGTAACCAGCTAATTCAATAGAAGCAAACCCCACTGTGTTGCTTTCTTCGTCCTGGCAGGACTTGGACACTAGTGAGGTGGCCAGCCAAAATCAGATTGGACGTGGTCTTTTGTAGGGAAAAAAGATTCAAAAAGCATGATATATGATATATCACGTGTTTAGGTGGGTAGCAGACAAATACCGATGTTACGGTAGAATTGATATAGTTTTTATAAAGCTATCTCTATTAAAAAACTTTACTAGTATTTATATATCACTAATAATTTTATATTGCTCGATGAATCTTCTCTCTCTTGGTAGTGTTGGTTTCGCTATCAATGACAGAACATGGACTCTTGCTTTAGGAAAGGGATAAGCACAATTGACATTTTTAAGATTCCAATGAGCTGGTTATTGATAATCCTTTACCTTTTTCACTTTGATGGGGATTAATAATTCTTAATGAAGATCCATGATTAGTGTTGACATGGTCTTGTTCCTTAGGATCTATAAAATAATAGGCACTTATTCATTGGTCATGCTTTTGATAATTTCCCTTTCCCTTTTAATAAAAAATAAAAAACATCAACAAGTGCGTCGAGATACTGCTTAATATGTTAAATAAAATATTTTATTCATATGTTAGTGAAAAATACGAGACGATTAAATTGGGGAAGCTTATTTTTTTTAATAAGTCCATCTTAAAATTTTCCGTGAGAACATTTTGCTTCCTTCAATTATAATGCAGATTATATGAAAGAAAGATATTGTGAGCATGTGCTCTTGGAAAAAGGGGCAAAAAATAGAAAGAAAAGGAAAAAAAAAAAAAGAAAAAGAAAAAGAAAAAGAAAAAGAAAAGATGATGGATGCTACGGGACATTTGCTAAGTGGACAAAGGAAGAATATATAGCTTTTTCTTTTCTTTTCTTTTTTTTTTTTCCTTTTTCAAAGTTTTTTCTCTATTATACTAAAGGAAGGGAGGAGAATTCGAACCCAATACGTTCTATTTTAAAGATCGCGATAATAAGGTTACTAAACTACTAAAACGTTATTTAGTAAAGATTGTTTTGAAGTTTTAAAAAAATGTGTATAGTTTCTTTGTTTTGCTCTTTAACTAGTGCAATGAAGCACTCTCACATTTTCAATGCATTTATTATCTTGCTTGTAATATAAAACTTGCACAAATCTTTAATGGGGATTGAATATCTTTCTATAATCACAGATTTTATAATAGAGGAACTAAACAATCATTCCTACCTTGATAAATTATTCTTATCCCTAATTAATAGGAAATGGGAAATTTATAACCTTAAGAATAATTATAGTTCTAATCCTTTCCAGCATACTAAATTATCTGTGGGTGTTTAAAAGGAACTATGTATTACTTTTCTATTTTATTCTCTAAAAGTTACCAATTTAATTTCAAGGTATTTATTAAGGAAACCTACCCAAAGAAATGTTGACTTTTCTTTTCCTTTTTTTTTCTTTTAATAAATTGGGTATAACCTTCATACTCTTATTTGATAATCGTTGTGTTTCTGACCAAATAAAGTCAATAGATTAATCTCAATGCTGAAGATGAAAGAGTCTCTCTTAGTACTGTTGTTCTCTTACATATCAATTGACCATACATTTGAAAATGTTAAAGCATGAATCATGGGTTACGATTTAATAAAAGAGTAATATTTCTTTGTTAAACTAAGATCAGTGATTAGGAATTGGTATTATAGAATTCAAAAAACCCTATTCATATGATCTTCAATTTTTCCTTTTTAGATTCAGCCCAATCTCAATACATAGCATAAACTCAGAGCTTAAGGGCCCAATAATGGTCACAACGGCTCATGGCTTATGTGGCGTTGGACATAAATATGTAAGTACTAAGTGGACGTTGCTCCTAACTAATAAGCCTCTCATTGGACCGGCCGGGCCGAAGAGGACGTTCAAGCTCCTACAAATGAGGTTAAAGTTCTCTGCCGACCATGTTTCATTACAGGACTATCAATAGACCTTGGCGGTGCGTCGAGTCGGCCCGGATCCACTGGGCTTCTAAGTCAAGAGTGGCTTGGAACCGGCCTACCTATGCCATAGCCTAGTCGGGTTGGTTCCTAACTAACCCTCTAGTCCATCTAGTTCATGACCCGTTGAACCAGCCATCTTAATTAATTTTTTGGAAAAAGTAAAATAAATAAAATGTAAGGAAAATTTTCTTCAATAAGATAAAATAAAAAATTAGTAAAAAAGATTTATTTAATGTTAATGAAGATAAATTTATGTAAATCCCTTTAGATGGAAGTCTATAAAACTCCAACCAAACAGTTGTTTTACTGTATTTATTACTTGTACTAGCTAACAAGAACACATTTAATGTTATGAAAAGTAATAAAATTTTACCATTTAAATGGAAAATAGTTTGAATATTATTTTCTATGTACATCTTTTTTATTTTTCCTTTTTCCATTTTCTCTTTTTTTCCTTCCTTTTTTTTTTTTTTAAATAATGGGGTTGACCCAACGGGTCGCACGAATTAGAGGCTTGAACATAATATATCAAAGGTAGCTTTTTCTTGATAGAAAGGAATTCCTACGACTCCAATCAACAAAGTAAATAGCCCTAATACAAATATGGAAAATAGCATAGTATCATTTGATGCGTGGCAATGACTAAAAGTCTTTTGAGGATGCTAACACTGCTAGTTCTACATACAAGCCATGACAAGTACAACTAAATTGATGGGTCTAATCCATCATTGTCAGGTTAGACCAATTCACATGTACGACCTAACCCATGGCAAGGTCTAGCAAGATCTAACTAGTAGATCATGTATTTGCAATCTTGAATTGAAGTGGGACAGATAACTCTACTAGAATCTATATCCTATTGTATGCTACTTGATTGGGTGAGTTCTATATAGACATCAAAGGTAATATCGTATAAGCTTTTCATAAAAAAAAGGAAGTATTCATTTGTATATTTTAGTAACAATTCCATTAGCATTACTCCTTAGGCCTCCATAATAATTAATTATCTTTAATATATATATAATATATGTGTGTGTGTGTGTGTGTGTGTGGTTTAATGAAATCAACTTTATCCATAACACGGTCAATGGTAGCTCAAGTTAGACTTGATACTATATTGTGAACTCATATAGAGCTCTATCTTTAATTTTAAATCTGAATTTGAGCATAAGCTTAATATTATGTTATTTGGGATTCGTTCTAAATCCTATTTCCACCTTTATAAGTATATATATTTCCAAACTCCATTCGCATCATCTTACATTGAATAAATTTGAACAATTATGTGCATACAGTGTCCTTATAAGTAAAAACTAGGAAAATGGGATAGTATGCCAATACAATTTCCTTCTTTTTCTTTATTACCTTTTGCGTCTTGCATTGAGTATTATATTATAATTTGATACAAGATAGCATTAAGAGAAACGATATCTCAAAATGTTGAGTTGTTATATCTATGTATGTACATATGTAAAGGAAATACATCCTGCTTGTTTCATCATATTCTGGTCATTAACATCATTTTTTTTTATCGTTTTCAAATAGATATTTGTCAAGAAATAGATACTGATGAAAAAGTGACAGTTTTACTTATAAACAAACCAAATAGATATGATACAGTTAAGTTATAGATGTAGATCTGATACAGGTACGATAAAGATGACAATCAAACAATTCAAACAGACCATAATCTATATGAAATTTTATAATCCCATCATGACGCCATTCAACTTATGGTTTTACTATTAAATTTATTATAAAAATTAATATGAAAGATAGACTGGTCCTGTTAATACTGTTATGAGACTATAAATTTTTCCATAATATATAAAATATATATATATATACACTTTGATTTTGGTGTAAATATTCTTATAGAACTTTCAAATACTCTAAATGATTCTCTAAACGTTAATCTTGATGGAGTATAAATATACTCTTAAACTTTCAAGTATTATGAATAGCTTCTGTAGCTTTTTATCAGTTGACAACACAAAAGACGTTTGTAATTGTTTTTACAATAAGAAAAAAATGAAAAAAGAAGAACATATTGGGACTAAAATTTAAGAGGTATTAAAGTATAATTTGATAAGTTTGAAAGGTATCTTTCACGTAAGGTCAAAATTTAGGAGACTATTTGTAACATTTCAAGAGGTATATGGATATTACAACAATTATTTATATTTAAAAAAAATATACTAGGAAAAAGAGAGAACAAATCAAGAAAACCTTATAAAACATTAACAATTTCTATGAACTTTCGAAACTATGTATGCAATTATAACATTCTTAATTGTATTTTTTTTCTTTTATTTCTATTTTCTTATTATAAAAAATTATATTCAGCCTCGACTATTATCTTAAGGATTATAACCATAAAAACATCCACTACAAACAAACTTTGACTTAGATATCATCACGGGCTGGTACTGAATCATGACTTGGCTCAAACTGTCATTACCGTTTTCTGACTCGTGAACCGAACTGCTTGTAACGGGTTCTAGTGGGTCTAGGCGGGCCTATGCTCCAAAATCGACTGACTCACCGAGTATTAGACCCGCCTAAGTGGAACACAGGTAGATCCACATACCCGGTAGCTCTAACCTGGTAATTAATAATTTTCGAATAAAAAAAAAACAAATTTAATTTAATGAAGGAAGTAATTCCATGCATTTGACCTTGTAAGTAGACAAAACCTGCATTGATTTGGCCATGTGGGGCCACTGTGTTTAATCCATTGAAAAAAGTAAATTTTTGAACATGAAATAAGTACATAGTTTGAATGAGAATTTCAAATAATGGAGCAACGAACTATTATTGTTAGATACATTACACACTTGAATTAAAGTGAAATAGCTTTGCTTCACTATTCATTCCTAAGAAAAAAATTTACTTCTCTGCGTTTATAAATAATTCTACGATTTCAAATTTTCGAACGTTTGGCTGGAAAAATTTTGTGGTATAAATTTGACGTATGATAATTCATAATGTCAAAAATCAAACAGATGCATGTGTCTCCATTTATTTGGAAATTTCACAATATCATGATATAAATTTGACGTATGGCATTTCACAATTCATAGTGTACTGAAGAGGTAAGCTGCTGTTGTAGATGCAAGGTATGTTCATTGAACTGGATACATATGTCTCCATAGGTTTGGACGTTTAGATGAATAGATGGGATGAAAATTTTTACATGGTCATTACATCTCATTGGATAAATCGACATTGCATAATATATAAAGGATAAATCGACATTGGATAATGTATAAAAGATTTATTACATTGTGTCAAATGGATGGGGTCCATACAACTCAAAGCATATATGCTACAATATGGACAATGTAGAGAGACTTCAAGGAGTTCTGGTTTTGGAGCATTGGCCTGCCTAGACCCATTAGAACTAGCAGGTCGTAAGATAGGTCTTATCCATTACAAGTAGTCCGGTTTATGGGTTGGGAACTGGTGATGACAGTTTGAACCAAGTCATGGTTCAGTACCAGTCCGTGATGATGTCTGAGTCAAAGTTTGTTTGTAGTGGATGTTTTTGTGGTTATAATCCTTAGGACAATAGTCGACGCTGGATATAATTTTTTTAATAAGAAAAGAAAAAAGAAAAAAATACAATTAAGAATGCTATAATTGTATACATTGTAAAGACCCATCCTCTAAATCCCGAGACTTAGAGTACCGAATCCCCAACCACATATAACGTTTTCACGTTATATGTAAGGTTGTCATAAAACTAACAGTTTATGAAAATTGTTTGATTAAAACCACTCTACTTTGTAAAGAACTTTTAAATAAAACACGATTGCTAACAAAAGCAATCTATACATATATTTACATCAAATAAACAACGTTTAGTGCCAATACATGACACTACAAAAATTACATATTTTCTCAAAACATGAGAATCCTAAAGGATCTTAAGGTCATTACAAAAGAAATTGGCTTAACTAACAAGCCTTCTATACATAGCTTATCCTTAGCAAAAAGTCTTTCAAAAGTCCGGGGTAATCGGATCCTATTCGTCCCACTCATCGAGAAATCTCTCGAAATTGGACCCATAGCCCAAGTCATCGTAATACTCGTCTCCAATACCTGCAAAGCAGCAAAAGTGAGCCAAAGGCCCAGTACACAATAACCAATGCAAAACAAGTCATCCAATTGATGTAATGCACCATAGAACAAGTGGTTATCTTTATTACATTTTCATTCATAAATCAACAAGAGGGTATTCAAACCCCGGACATGCTTCGGGAATTCAGGGATCCTGAGCAACAGCAGCTGCTCAGGGGGTTGATATAAGCAGTCCGAATACTTATATCTCCTATATCTATTTCATGAAGATAATAGCTTCATTTAGGATTTAAAAGCCATTGCCCGACTCTACTTAAACTCAGTCCATAACATGAGCCTAGTTCACAAGTTCCCATAAACTTTGAACTAAATCATGGTATTTCCCCCTAAGTTTAAGCAAACGTTACTCAGATACTTTTCCCCCCTATCGGCTACCCGCTTAACCAAAAAGAATCGCTATTGCATCATAGCGTACCATTGCATCATGGTAAAATCATTGCATCATGACTTGGTTAAACGCCTAGCTAACATGTCATTACATCATGACAGGTTTGCTGCTCCTCGGACCAGATTAAACAGCGTAATAGACATCCAATTCATTCAAATATTAAGCCGAATCAATTTAGGTCAAATTAGAAATGCTTGGTCCTAGCAAACATCAAACAAGTTATTGCGTACCTGAACCCGTTAGTATATAACTAGGATCTCTCGGTGATGAACTAACCGAAGAATCCTTAACTGAAATAGAAATATCACAATAATCAATAAATCAACAATTATAGATTTCATTCTCACAATTATACACATATTATATCCATATATCGCAATTAATTAAAGAAATCCAAATAATTGAATACAAAGTCATAAATAAGCATTTAAAGGTCCTATTATATCGCAAAATACTTAATTGCTTGAATAACAAACTTCGGAAAATTTTAGAAAAAGTTTTTAAATTTCAAAAGCACAGGGGATAGGCCGGCAGCCAAAGCCGGCGGCTTTGAGCCGGTGCTCGATGCTTTGAAAATCAATACTGCCAGCGCTGGCAGTGTTCAAGGGTACGCCGCCTGCCTTTGCATCCTACGCCGGCGGCCTTGAGCCGGCATAGAATCCAAAACCAAAATTATCAAAACATCAAGAGAGATCTAAGCCGTCCGCTTACCCATATACGCGGGCAGCTTTGACACTTACGCCGGCGGCCTTGATCCCCAGCGGCCGGCGTACAATATGAACGAAAGAACGCCGGCTGACTTTCTTAGCGAAAGCCGGTGGCTTTCATCCAGCCTTAAGAATTCTGAATCCAACGCTACCTCTAAGCCGGCGCGTTGAATTCCCAGGTGCCGTACGTTCTAAAACAGGCTTAAACGAAAATCTCAAATCCCCTGTTTTTCCACTTTGTAAAATTCTATCCTAATACACTTTAAACCTTCCTCAACTACATTTCCAACTTCATATACTCACTCCTAACTATACTACTCAATTCTAGCAACTCAAATCATGAAATCAACACAATTAAACACTTCAAACTCCACTTCAATCCAATCTAGATTTTTCATACACAATTTCTCTTCACATCCTCCCAACACTTCATATTACTTTAACCATGCATGTACAAACTCATACACTCATATAACACATTCATAACTCATCCCAAGCATGAACAACAATTTGATCAACACTAATCTCATTTCAATGAAAAATTCATGCAATCACTTCAAGAGAGAAAAACAAAATAAAGCAACAATGATAACTAAATCAATTCAAATATATATATATATATATATATATACCTTGCCTTGAGGAAAACTTTGATTCTTAGAACTTGATATAGACCTTGTCTTAAGCTTGGAAGTGGAGATAGAAATGGAAGAAGAAAACAAAAGAAAGAAAGAAAAGGAAATTCGGATAAAATGAGCTGCCCCCAAAAAGTAGTCCAAATTAGCTTAATTAGGCATTAAACATATTCCAAAATTACCCCTTAAAGTATATATAAATTTAGGAGGCATTTGGGGTGCATTTAGGTCTCATTTGGGACTTATTTTTGAGCATAAATGCTACTTAATTAAAGAAAAAAAATTCCATCACTAATCTTGTAAAATCAAAGTTGATTTTATAAATTTAGCTTAACTAACACCTTAATGCACAAATGCACAATTAATAATTTTACTACACACACATTAATACATATAAAACAAAGACATTAATTTAAATCTACACATGCAAAATAATGCATTCTAGACTACTTGCAACATAACCATGGTATTCATCATACTCACTCAATTCAATACTCAAGATAATAAATAAACACATGAAATCTAAATAGAATTCATATCTAGGTCATTTCATACATAGTTGAGAAAGTTCACAAAAATTGTTGATGTTTTGTAAGGTTTTCTTGATTTGTTCTCCCTTTTTCCTAGTAATTTTTTTTTTTAAATATAAACAATTGCTCTAATATCTATATTCCTCTTGAAATGTTGCATATAGTCCCTTAAATTTTAGTCCCAATATGTTCTTCTTTTTTTGTTTTTCTCTTATTGCAAAAACAATTACAAACGTATTTTGTGTTGTTAATTCATAAAAAGCTACAAAAGCTATTCATAATACTTGAAAGTCTAACAGTGTAATTATACTCCATCAAGATTAAAGTTTGGAGAGTTATTTGGAGTATTTGAAAGTTCTATAAGAATATTTACACCAAAATCAAAGTATATATATTATGGAAAAATTTATAGTCTCGTAATGGTATTAATAGTGCCAACCTATCTTTTATATTAATTTTTATAATCAATTTAATAGTAAAACCATAAGTTGAATGGTGTCATCATGGGATTATAAAATTTCATATAGATTATGGTCTGTTTGGATTGTTTGATGGTCATCTATATCATACCTGTATCAGATCTGCATTTATAACTTAACTGTATCATATTTGTATCGTATCTATTTGGTTTGTTTATCAATAAAACTGTCAGTTTTTCATCAGTATCTATTTCATGATAAATATCTATTTGAAAATGATAAAATTATGATGTTAATGATCAGAATATGATGAAACAAGCAGGATGTATTTCCTTTACATATATACATATATAGATATAACAACTCAACATTTTGAGATATCGTTTCTCTCGATGGTATCTCATGTCAAATTATAATATAATACTCAATGCAAGACACAAAAGGTAATAAAGAAAAAGAAGGAAATTGTATTGGCATACCATCGCATTTTCTTAATATTTACTTATAAGAACACTATATGCACATATATGTTCAAATTTATTCAATATAAGATGATGCCAATGAAGTCTAGAAATATATATTTATAAAGGTAGAAATAGGTTTTAGAACTAATTCCAGATAGTATAATATTAAGCTTATGCTCAAATTTAGATTTAAAATTAAAGATAGAGCTCCATATTAGTTCACAATATAGAATCAAGTCTAACTCGTGAAAATTTTCTAATACACTAAGTAAAATACTCAAGAGGTGGGTGAACTAAGTATTTATGCAATTCTTTTTAATAACAAGAATTAAGAATTAAGAAACTAAACACAATCAAACAAATTCACAATATATGATGCAATAAGTAAAGATAATAAGATTGAGAGAAACAAGCTTAGGATTTTAACGTGGAGTTTAGCTTGCTTTCTAATCTCTACGGTCACACCAATGCCTCCAAAGAGATCTTCATACTCTTTATTAATCACAAAATAACCAATTCTCAAATGAGCTACCCCCAATAATTCTTGATAAACCGACTTTAGTAAAACTGTTTTACAAGATTGGAAATAACACTCAAGAGCATTACTCACTTTTGTCACTCTCAATTTAAAGCAAATTTAAGACCTAAAGACAAATATAATGATTTGAGAGAGTACGAGACTTTGACAACAATTTCTAAGCTCAATAACTAGTCTTCATTTCACAGAAAATATGTATAAATACGCTTATTATTTTACTTGCCCGTTAAGCCTTGGACCAATAAATTTCATCTGCAATTAATGTTGCAATGGCTAGTTTTCTGAGCATTATCATCTGAACGGTGTTTGGCGTCTTCACATGGCGTTCGAGTAATACTCAACACCCTGCAAGAAAAAGATATATCGGTCGACGCTAAGCATTACAGTACGACTGGTAGTGACAGAGTTTGCATAACCTTACTCTTGACAATAATTAACTTGAATAGCATCTGGATAGTAAGTGTCTGTTATGACACTTACTAGAATGCAAAGTAAACATTTGTCCAATTGAAGATAATATATATTTCAAAGATTTGTCAAATTCTCAATATATTAAATTTTATAATATTTGTCTCATCAAAATTATGCTATGATTTGATTCAACAACTTGAGCTACCATTGAATGTGTTGTGGATAAAGTTGATTCCATTAAACCACATATATATATTAAAGATAATTAATTATTATAGATGCCTAAGGAGTAATGCTAATGGATATATATACTTCCTTTTTTTTTTTATGAAATGCTTATACGGGATTACCTACAACACGAATAATGTCGATAGGTTTTGACAATGCTGTAGCTAATATAGCCAGTATTGCTAACTTACAATCATTATGTCAGCCTACGCTTAGTGAAACATTTTTTTGATATAAGATGTGCATGTCATTTATTAAATTTGTGTATAAAGGATGGAATTGAATATTCAAAAATTCATACATCTCCAATAAATTTTGTGGTTGACTACATAATGGACAATCCATCAGTTAATTAAGAATAGCAAAAATGGTGTGGTTTGCATGGTTAAGGTTCGAATTTTTTTTTGAAAAAGATGTGTAACACATATAGAATTCAACTTATGAATTTTAGCTAACACATACCATATAAAAAATTACTTTATAGTTTTGCCATTACACATGTACTAAACATACCATTGCATAAAGCTAGGCATAGGGGTTGCGGCCCGTGAGCTGGCTTGTTTACTCACTTAAAAAAATGAACTATGACCAAAATTTTTTTGCCCATTTAAAAGTGGACTAATTGGCTAAGTCCATTTAATCCACGGGTCAAAGTGGGCTAGCTCATGATGGGCCAGTGGGCTGAAACATTTAAAAAAAAAAAGAGAAAAAAAAGAGAAAAATTTAAGAACAAGAATAATATAATAACATTTTAGTAATCATTGATGATATGTTATAAAAGAAGATAGACTGATACACGTATCATAAGCATTATAATTATTTTTGAAAGTGTATATATATATTGATTTAAACGTAATATGATATCCAATAAACCATTTTAAAAACTTGTTTTTATATATAAGTAATATAAAATAATAATAAAATTAATCCTCAATATATATAAAACCCAAAAATATATAAATATTCTAATTTTTACATAAACTAACATAGAAAATAGCAATTCAAAAATAAAAAAAAATAAATTCAATTTAGCCATTGGGTCGGACCTAGGCCTAGAATTTCTGGCTGGCTGCTAACCAATGGGTCGGCTAAGCTTGTTAGGCCTATATGCTTACCTCTACAACAATTTGTTGAAGTTTTTTTTTTAAAATGATTGTACAAATGTTTTCTCTCAGGTATCTAAGCTCAGTGTGCATCTATTTTTACTGGAGGTGTACAACATCATCAAGGGGCTCCAAAAGGTAAGATTTGATCCTATTTTACAATCGTGTGTTAATGATATAACTTGCAAGTGGTTAATGTATTATAAGGAAATTCCTATGATATACAATGTAGCATAGTTGTTAGATCCATGTAATAAAGTGGAGGGACTTCGTGAAGTTATAGAATATTATTATGAACATGTAGTCAAAATGTTAGATACGCAAGACATATATGCAATTTATGCAAGTAATATTGTGAAAGAGACAAGTAATGTACTGTTAAACCTGTACTTGCAATTTAGTTTCACAAATAGTGGACAAATACCCAATAGTCTAACAACTCCTGTTAATGCACCAACATCTAGCACCGTAGAGAAGCCTGAGCGGTACTTCAACATCGGTGGTTCAAAAAGCACCGCGGTGTAGGTGGAAGTGGATCAGATTTCGAGATTGGCAAGTACCTAAACATGGCATTTAAGTTTATTGACATGGTGGATGCGTACAACTTTGACATTCTTGATTGGTGGAAATGCCACAAGGAGACGATTCTAATACTATGTCGAATTGCTAGATAAGTATTGGTAGCACCGGCTTCAACCATGGCAGTTTAACAAGCTTTCAGCATTGTAAGGCATCAGTTAGACGAGCATAGGTCACGATGGTTGAGGCATTAACTTGCAATCTCGATTGGACGAGGGGCTGATAATAAGACATGAAGGACTACTTGAGCGAGAAGGACAAATATTTTAGCGACTTTAACTCTTCCACGTGGAGCACAACAATTGACTCATCGGGCACTAGTTCAGGTCAATGAGCTTTCTTGCTACTTAATTTATATATCTAAAAAAGAAAACACAAAAGTTTTTATCATTTAGTTTAACATAGAAAAGTTTTCCAAAATTATCAAAAAAATTAACGAATCCCTTCTCTTGAAAAACTTAAGCATTTGTATTTTTTTTTTAAATCCGATACCAAAATTAGATAAGTTAGGTTTTTCAAAAACGTATCTAATCTGTAAGAAACTTAAATTTGACATGATTTTACAAATAAAATTAACCAACACAATAATTTTTTTTAAAATAAAACAAACTAGAACTATGTTCGGTTTGATTCCAAATAACAAATACGTAGACATCTACTGGGCGACCTTAAAACTTACAAAAAATAAATTTGCCATCTCATTCCCTACTCATTTATATTTAGTTATTTATTATTATACTGCTAAGCGAGAGAGATTGAGAGGTGATAATGTTGTAATGGAGGTAAAATATAATGTCCTCCTTCGGTTGAATGTATATATCAAAGTTTGAGAAAAAAATTAGTTATTTGACTCGTCATATTTGAAGCAAACGTACATACTTTTTTTTTTCTAAACTCCGTGATCGAATGTGATAAGGTTTTTTTTTTTTTTTAAATTGGGCTTAAAAAAACTTATTGGTTCATGGTTCTCATGGAACCGGAACCAGTTTGCTAAAATCGCCACTTCTTAGGAATCATGAACCGATCGGGTCCTGGAGGTTCGATTCTAGTTCCACAAAAATGAGAACCGCGAACCAGCAGTTCAAGTTTGGCTTTGGAACCGACCTGATCCGTGATGATGTCTACTTTGACTTGCCAAAGCCACTGCAACTTAGCAGCATGTATATTAGTTTCCCGTTACACGAATCATATTTGATTATCCTCTTTACCAAAGTTGTAATGTTGCAACTAGGGATGCAACTGGGCGGGTTGTTATAGGGTCTCGGACCCGCCTGACCCCACTAAAAACCCTATAAGGTTTTGGATCGGGTTTTGGGTCAAATATATAATCGAGTTTTGGGTCAAGTATATAAACCCAATAAAACCAGATCCGACACGATAAAATTAAAAAAATTCAAAACATTATTTAACAATAATATACATATACACATGCAGTCCTTCCTTAACCCTAGTCGCATTTCATATTGTTGGTCCCGAAAAGATAACCAAGAGGGGGGTGAATTGGTTATAAAACTTTGTTTAAAAAAAAAATTTAAAAAAAATCCACACCACTTGATTATACTATTAAATGGCTTTAGATATTTCTTGTAAATGCAAAAATCACAAATGAACACTTAAAAACAACACAATAGATCAAAACACAATGCTCAAGAACTTGAAAAATAAGTTTGAGTTCTTAATGTTTTCTTCTTGGAACTTTCTGAAATACCCTCTGATTAACCCTCTGACTGAAAAACAATAACTACACTACTCTCTGCTTCACTTTCTGACTCAAGAACACATGCAGCAAGTGAAATTAAATTTGCACGAAAATAAAAAGAGATGAGAGAAGATAGCAAATTCGATATATAGAGGTTCCGCCTTGAGCGTCAATCCTCTCTTCCAGCTCCAAGCCAGGTCACCGGTAATCCACACCGATTTCGTTCCACTAATCCAATCAATGAAAATCGTTACAAGAATTCACAATTCACTCAGCTTGATTCTCTTAAACAATCAAACTACTGAGCCTACTTGCAACTCACAATCACTCAAACAATAATAATTCAAAATCTGAGGAAAACAATAACAATCCTCGATAGTGATGTAACGAAGAAGATGAACAGTAACAAATACACAATTTCGCTCTTTTTCTTTTATCTTTCGAGATGTTATTCTCTATGTATGTTGTTGTTCTGACTTTAGCTCCTTTTTATTTGTTTCCTTCAACGTTTGAATTTGAATTTTTCCAGATAAGCCTCAATTTCAAATTTCCGAAAAAGACGATATGATAAGCTCTGTTTCCATATTTTTCGTTTGACAAAATCCCTTCAAGTTTATCTTCATGATCTGCCTTGCTTTTTGAAATTAGAACATCTGATAAACTTCCATAAGATTGGGATAACTTCAAATCACTATAATCCTGCATAAAATTCTCAAACAAAAGAAATTCAAATCACTTTTCCGTTGAACTTGTCTGTTACTGTTCATGCTTCATCTTCTTTTGTTACCGCTTAATCTGAATTCAGACAAGTTCTATAATTTCTAGCTTGTGTCTTATTAATGTAATATATATTTCCTTCATTTTCTCTTATGCAATTCGTCCAAAATATTCAGAATAAGAAATAAATTTGAATTATTAAATCGATAAATGAAAACCTTGTGGATATTGAACTAACTTATGTGGAACAGATTGAATATATTTCCCAAATACATCCAATCTTTGGAGCTAGGTCTTCAATGGATTGATTAAAACTTGTTTTTCTTCATAAAAAGTTATATCACACTTTCTGACTTTGCTTCTGATATACATTCTGCAGGTTATATTGTACCTTCGAACTTTGCTTCTGATATACCTTCTGCCTTGGAATAAGAACTTGTTTATAAGCAATGTACTTTCTGCCTAACTTCCTGAGTATTCTTCTGAGTTGTATAAAGAATTAATTTCTAAACTTCTTGATAAATTATCTGACAAACATAACTCAAAATAATTGTTACTTCATTCTTTTTGTTATCATCAAAATCTATAATTGAGAAAAACCAACACATATACAAATTCATAGAACACACATACAATACTCCATAAAATTTTAAAAAAAGTTCACCTTTACCGTCGTGCTCATCCATGGATCGACTTTAATTATTTTTTAAATTGATGGGATAAAGTTGTTGAGCATTTTGAATATTATATCTACCATTGAAACTTATCTTTAAAATCCATACACTTAGTTTTTGTGTGTTTTAAATTTCGATGATTATAAAGCTGTCAGAATGTTATATATATATTTTTAATTTCAATTATTTCATACCCTCGTATGGAAACCTACAATTTGGATGAATTTTTATATCTTTAGCTTGTTATAATTATTTTGATAATGGTGGTAGCTGGGAAATGTAATCTATAAAATTAAAAATCATACAATTATAAGGAAAATTATCTAAAGAAAAAAGTTGATACATGTGTTTTCAATGTAAACTTAAAAAAAAAAGCAACACTTGTATTGTCGGGTCGAAATCGGGTTCGTCATTATCGGGTCGGGTTCGTTTTTGCATGACCTATCTCAAACCTACCCTCTGATTACATCCCTATTTGCAGCTGCAGTAGTGTTTCAAGTACTTTTAGTTTTTTTTCCTCCTTATTTCTTTTTGGCTTATATAGTACTCTTCCCTCCTCCTAAAGAGAAGAAACTGTTGGGCTCATATACAAAGGGGGTTGTTCAGTGAAATGCAATATTCAATAGATTTTGGATATGGGTAAATTATATTGGAAGATCATAACATTTGATGGTAAGTTTATTTGATGTCATAACATTTTAAGCGGCTCATTTGAGGCTATAACATTTGAAGAAGTAGGTCAATTAAGGTCACTATTGACACGTATCAATAGAAAAAAAAATTTAATTAAAAGTTATAAGATCTATCAACATATCAATAGTAATATGAATCGACCCACTTCCTAAATAGTGTGACCTTAAATAAATCATTTGAAATATTGTGACTTTAAATATACTTGCACCTAAACGTTATGATCTTCCGATTTAGTTCACTAGAAATCATGGTAACCATTTCAGTATATTGTGATAAAAGCAAGTAAAATATACAACTTTCAATACCATAAGTTAATCAATCGCTAGCTCAAATTTGTGCCTCTCACGGGATTAAGCACTAATTCATTTGCACATCTATCTCCTAAAATAAGACTACCCAAGCTGCCATGCCATAAAAAAAAAAAAAAAAAAAGGCCTAGATGTCCAATATTAAAAATTAGGCCCTTCATCCAGAATCTCTGGGCAAGTCCGTTTGAAAAGTTCACTCACTGCATACCCAGTTTCTTCATCGCATTAACTTCCAGCTTTATACTTGTATACTTTTGTTTGGGTGTATTCATGGTTTTGTTCTGCTCAATTTACGCCTCAAGTGTTCCAATTGTATCAAATTAATTATTTTTTATCACATTTTCATTTTATATTTATACAATTTAATGTAAGATTTGCGTCAAAACAAATTAAAAAAGTAATCTATAATTCACGTACATGCATCTCAAGAACAATAAAATTTATATAATAATTCTTCTTTAACATACTCAACTTAATATTCAAACTATCTTCTAAATACAATCATTAAAAAATTAATCAAATTGAAGCTAGTCTTATCTTACATAGTCCAATCAACCTAAAGAAATTTAAGTTAAACTGAAATATAAGTTGGATGTATACAACTTGAATCAAATTTGTCTAGTATAAATCAAATTGATTTTTAATTTTCATTATAATATTTTTTTCTTTTTGTATTGCTTTTGAGAATTTATTGATATAATATTTGTTTAGCGAAACCCGTAATATGGGGCAATTAGCAACGCAAGCAAGTAATAACTTAACACCTAACAACAACATTAAGTAATTGCAAATCATATCTATTTACACGGTAAGTAACGATTAAACAAGGGATTACCAAGAACCAACCTCTGATCCTACACACAAGCACAAAACAAAAACTGCCATTCAACGTTATTTTCTCATCCAATAACAGTTAGCCACGTATCGTCGCATGACAAAGTCGAACCCAATGCTTAATCTAGTCGTAAGGATATTTATAATTATATGCTAGTGGACGACGGGTGTGCAAATATGAAAACCCATCATTTTTTCTATAAATAATTTTCCATTCGATTTGACTCCGACCAGTTGATGAAATGTAATATATATATATATATGTTACATATATATATATAATATCTTGAGAAAACCTTTAATTTAGAAACAAAAAAGTTAATCGACATGAAAATTTTTCAAGCAATACAAACATAGTATCTTGAAAGTCCTAAGACCTTTCAACAAGAGTTACCTAGATGATAATGAAACATTTTTCTTGCCATAATTATGCTAGTACTTATGCTTTCTTGTTAGATATATGCAATATGATTTTTTCCTTCTTTGTTAATGTAAAATTTGATCAATTAGGATTGAATTTTCGGCTTTTGTTACTGTAATTATGTCCAACATCATTAATTTGAAGTTGATAACTAAAGGTTATATTATAGAATTGTTTCTTCGGAAACCAATAAACTTGTTTAGGAAAAAAGGGTTTGGGACTTAAATAAATTTTTATATTAATGGACAAAATTGATAAATCTTGTAAAATTAATTTTACTCTATAAAAGCTTATGCATGTCAATAATTAAATACTATAAAATTTACTTTTTTTTTCTTATAATTACAATAGAAAGCGACACCCAATGGGGTACTAAGTAAAAATTGAGCATGTTATTTAGTAATTTGCTAATAATAATAATATCCATAAAAATAGGTAAGTTAATGTAAAAAATATAGGAAAATAAAATTATCAGTATTATATAAACTTAAAAGCAAAAAAAAAAAAAAAAAAAGCCATGCATATCATTCAGTTGTGATATTGGGTATTGAATGATTTTGTTTTTTCAACAACCTTCAAATATACAATTCTCAATTTATTAAATACTTTTGTAATAGGTGGATAAGAATAATGTGGGCACTGAGCTCATGATTAATTTTGAATATTGAATGAGTAAATCTTAAATTAACACATCCACACAAAAGTCCAATATGGATGCTACAAATTAGGGTGCCAAACCAATTCATCAAAACTTGCTCAAATCCTCACATATTAGAGACACAATCACAAATATGAAATTCTAAATAAATAGTCTCTAAACCATGCACGTGTTAATAAAATCCCATCTTGCCGGAAGTTTAATAGATTTCACATATTTCAAAGCTAACCTAAATCTTGTCACAAAACAATACCAGAAAATGACATAAAATTAATTCCACTTTAATAAAGACATGTAGAGCAAGAAGGAAGAACATGAAAATTACGAACTTCACTTACACGCAAATGAATAGTACTGCGATCAAGAAATGTATGCGGATATTAGTTTGATTCAAGATGAATAATTGGGGTAAAAATTCAGTTTACGCCACTTAATTGAATGGAAGCAAGGGGAAAAATTGGAAAACTGATATATAATGAATGTTGGTAGAGTTGCAATTTTAATTTATTGAAGATGGAATAAAGATACAGGATAACCCTCTATTGTGTGCAACTGCATTTTTTAGAATACGTGGACAATTGTCCTCAATTTGTGGCCTTATGAAATAGCAGTAAGCTGCACACATAGTGACAAAAGAAAAGTTAAAAAAGAGCATTTTTTAAAAACCTAATTTGTGTGCACTTATAAATATGGTGTATTTCCATAGTAGTGGATAGATAACTATCTCTATAAATAATTATGTACAACAACATTAACCATAAAAGTGTAGTGTGAATAGGAATGCAACCGGGACGGATATACTAAAATCCGAACCCAAACTCAATACCCAATAGGATTCCCAAAATCCGTCCCAAACCCTATAGGGTTTTTGTCCATAAACCCAAAACCCGCTAGACAAACCCTATAGGGTACCCGAATCCAATATAAAATTAGAATCATTACATAATAAAATATTTAAAAAAGTCATTATAAATGTTTTTTTTCATCTTTTTCTATTTCCGATCCGTTCTCACTTTATAGGCCAAGAAAAAAACTCTTATCATTACTCATGCAATCCTCTTTATAAAATTCCAATCAATTTCATGAAAAGAAAATCATTGAATGAAACAGTGCGGCAACGAGAGTGAGAGGCTTGAATTTGATAAGAATGAGCCAAGACCAAGACTGAAAGTAGAGACCATAAAGTATTAGTCTACTGTCCTAGGGTTTTTTACTTTTTCTAAATGATTTAATAAAAAAGAAAAAAATAGCTTTATAATTAATGGAGCACAGCTGGTTAATTTCAGAGACTGAAGCTAAATATAATATATATATTTATATATTTAAACGGGTTTGGGTTTCCCAACGGGTTTTATGCTTGTCCCAAAACTCATCCAAAAACCCTATATGGTTTTATTATTGATCCCAAACCCATTCTAAACCCTATAGGTATTTATCTGGTTTAACGGGTCGGGTACCCTATAAAAACCCGCCCGCTTGCATCCCTAAGTGTGAGATATCCATTTCGGGTTAATCTTGTAAAATCAAAATGTAAAAATAATCTTGACACTAAAAACACTAAGAAAATGAATTTTGACTTTGATAATATAGATAGATAAATACCTTATTCAAATACTTAAATCTTGTCGGTATAAATATAGTCTTCTAAGGATTGAAAAATTTTAAAAATATGTGAAGGAGTTAAGTTAACTTGATTTTACTTAAGTTCAAATAAGAATAATCCTCTTGAATCAACTCGAATTTAAGTTACTCAAATAGTTTATAAAGTTAAGCTTGAGTTTTTATAATATCTAATTCAACTATCTTACAAACTTCATTAAGTTTGAATCAAGTATAAATAACAATCAAGTTTGTTTGAGCTTTGAATATTAATATTTATTCGATTAAAATAAAATCTTAAAAAATAAAAAGCTTAGTAAACTTAATTGGATCAAATTTGATTTATTCCTTACTATATCAAGTTAAATTATTTAGAATTTTAATTTCAAACTCAACGTGAATTTAATATTGTATTTTATTGTTTTCACTTGACTCTACTAGGGATGCAATCGGGGCGGGTTTTTTGAAACCTGAACCCTACCCGAGTCTTTAATGGGTGTCCCACAACCCGAGAAAAACCATATTGGGTTTTTTTTGTCAATCCCAAAACCCGATCCGCTAGGATTTAAGGAACCCATAACCCGACCCGATCCGACCCGATTCCAAGATTTTAATATTTTTTTTTCTTTAAAAGAACAATCAAAAGAAAGAATTTTGTTTTAAGTTATTAATGATACAAACACTTATATTGAAAAAATGAATTTTAGACAATAATATCATATAAAATGATGCAAACACTTCATTTCCACTTACTTTCACATATATATAATATAAATGGGATCCTTACTTTAATAACTTAATATTTTTAATTTTTTAATATTTTGAATTTATACCGGGTCGGGTTTTCCCAACGAGTTATATAATAAACCCAAAATCCGACCCTATAACTTATTGGGTTTTTTGTTAATCCCAAAATCCTATAGGGTTTCTAGCAGATTGGACGGTCGGGTACCCTATAACGACCTACTCCGCTTGCATCTCTAGACTCTACTCGGATGGTTGGAATGAATAATTATAAATACCGATATACAAATTTTACAATCATAACCGAAAAAAAAAAAATGGTTGGTAACATATTAGTATTATTGTATTTATTTTGGCAAACGAAACATCCAGCGACACGGCCCGCAACTACCATTCTAACGTAGTCCCACCATCCAATAACAATCATCCACGTGTACCAGGTCAAGTCAAATCCAGTGTGCCCGACACCACAGAAAATTAGTAGAATAATTCTAAAAAAGAAACCTAATCTTCGCGGTGCTCCTTTTCAACGTTCCGGAAAAAAACCCACTGCACACGCGTTTCTCAATTTCCTCGAAATTGCCTATTACCAATTTTTCTTTGTGAATTCTCAGGTTGTGATTTGACTCTATCTCTCTCTTCATATTTGATCTTTGTTTACTAGTTCATCTCATTAATTAGAATATTCTGATGTACATAATCGTGTTCTTTTTTGAGCTAGAAACAGTGAAAACTAGGTTTTTTTTTTTTAGGTTAAATTGCTGAAAAGTTAGGGCTTTTTGCTTAATTCTGCAGTAACTTGTTCTCTTTTTGGTTATCGGTGCGTCTGGCTGTAGATCTAACGAATTGGTGAGTTTGAAACTTGAATTTGGTTTACCGTCTCCTTCTTCTTTTTCCTTAATTTCTTGCTGTGTGATTGTTGTAAATTTTGGATTTTTTTTGTCTAATAATTGATCCTGTATTATTAATTTGACTGCTTTGGTGTTATATACTTGAAATTTTGTGTAAAAATCACCGATGCTACTTAATAGGGGAACTTAGGGTTTTTGTTCCTTTTCTTTGCTTGTGTAGTTTGATTTTAGGTTTCTCGTGTTCGTAACTTCGTATTTTTTGGGATTATTGTGGTATCTGTGTGTAGATCTAAGAAGTTAATGAGTTCTGACTTATGGGATCTGATAAGTAATCTAATTCTTCTCAAGAACTTTTAAACGCTAGGAGTAAATTCTTGATTTTATCCTTAATAGTGCTTGATTTGGTTGATGATTCTTTAGATTGGTGATTGTGAACGTTCCTTGCATATAGAAATTGGTAACTCTTCGTGAAAAATGAATCTAGAATTTCAATAGGAGATGGTTTAATATCTGGGTTATTGTTTATATGCATCTGGTGGCTGGTTATGCTATTTGCAATTTACAAAATGAAAATAATGAATTTTTTGTTCTCCCGTACCAACAGAGATGATTTATCGCCCCAAGGGTTTGGTTTGGTGGTTGAGGCTCGAGCACCAACATGGCAGATTGCATGAGATGCCGGGTTTCATATCCACCAAGGCCACTTTGTAGGCCACCTACACGATGCAATATAGTGGTTACCGGTGTACGAGTCTTGTATTATTGTTTGTGTGTCCATTAGCTGGTCTCTTGAAGGCCAGTATTTATATTTCACGAAAATAAATGAATTAGTAAAAAGATTTATCCACTCAATTTTACAGTTGATTATGGATTATATCTCTATATTTGTTTGGATAAATTTCCATAAAAGTTTAATAGAAGGAAAATGGCGCCTTTTTTGTGTAGGTCTTTTCTTAGTACCTTGATATTATTCTATGGGCTTGATGTTGCTTGCCACTGTTTTTTCCTTTAGTCCCTTTTTCTTTTTTGTTTTGGTTCTGCTTCCATGGAAATTGTTCACCAGTATACTGAAAATCGTATGCCCATTTTCATACTGCTTAAAATTATAAAAACTAGTTTTGCCATGCTTGTATTTTGTACAATTTTTGACTCATAGAATGAGTGGACCCAATAGTGCTGTGAAGCTATGATTCTGAAGGTGTTAGCTTTGGCTATTTTTGCAGTAAATAGATTAAATGAGTCGTCCGCAAGAGCCACACAGACCTTTCTTTCCATTTGGGAATCCTTTTCGGATGATATCTCCTAAAGGTTCTCATCTATCTTCAAGACTTCTTTCTTTGCTAAATGCGTTTGAGGAGAAATTGGCAGAGAGATTAAAAAATCTTGAGCCGAAGGATGTGGGCGACGTGCTTAGCTTGTCATGGATGAAAATGGCATGAAGTCACTTTGTGAGACACATGAGGACATTAAAAATCTGATCACTGACCTTGAATTGCCCGTTTGTGATTGGGATGAAAAGTGGATAGATGTTTATCTGGATATCAGTGTGAAGTTGCTTGATCTTTGCAATGCCTTCAGCTCTGAAATATCACGTGTGAAACAAGGCTATCTTTTGCTTCAGTGCGTTTTACATAATCTGGAATCATCCTCTCCACAGCAGTATGTCCGTGCACGTTCATCGATTGACAGTTGGAGAAGGCATATGACTTCAAAGAGCCCCCGGTTTGATAATTGTTCAAAAATTTTAGGTGGCTTGATGGGATCATTAAACTTGCCCAAGGTGAAGAACTCAGCCAAGGGGAAGGTATTGATGCAGGCCATGTACGGTGTTAAGGTCCAGACAATATTTGTTTGTAGTATATTTACTGCTGCTTTTTCTGGCTCCCTAAAGAAGTTGGAATTGAATATTCCTGACTCATTCTCATGGGGCCAAGTTTTTACTAATTTGCTAACAAATGTATATGGAGGTATTAAAAATCTAACTTCTTGTAATGGAGCTGCTGCTGTGAAGGAGCTAGAATCTGTTGATGCAAGCATAAAAAAGTTATATCCACTCGTTCATGATGGCGTTGATCCAGCTGATGAACAAGCATTCCGTGATTCTGTCATGCAGCTTAAGAATAACACAGAAAAACTTTCACAGGGGTTGGATCTTCTGTCAAAGGGGGTGGATGGCTTTTTCCAGATTGTCTTGACGGGCCGTGATGCTTTGCTTTGCAATCTAAGATGTAATGGTGGAATAGCTGAGCCAGTAGCAGGACGACACGTGGAGCAGCAAGCATAGTTATGGGAAAATATGGTAGTCATATAGTTCTTATTTTATATTTGTTAGATTTAGGTTTTATGGTTTCTCTTCCCATCAATATGTATTGTCTTGTATGTTATGAAATGTATTGTGGTATGAGCTGAAAGGCATGCTGAGCAGTGTATGTTGTGCGTAATGTTAATCATATGTTGTACTCTGTTGTAAAGTTATCAATATTAAAGAAAACTGGTATTGCACGAAAGCTCTTTCTTGTAATCCTAGTCCTAGCAGTATGCTTTTAATCAATGTAAAATTTTAGGTCGACCAATATTTCCTGCGGGCTGCCTCCTCGGATACGTGACAGCCAGGAGAAGTTTAGGCGACAAGTTGACTTCCTGCTTTTGGAAGCTTGAAACTGACCTTATAATACGTCTCTTTCTATTGCCAAGATTTACAAAGTAAATTATGATGCTAATAAGTATATTCTGCTACGAAAATATCCATCGCATATTGCCAGTTTGTATTTCATCACCTGAATGTTATTTGACTGATTGATCAACCATTAGCATGTATATATGCATGACAGTGTTTATCTACCATTTATTGCATTTTCTTGTAGCTGCTAAGAAGTGATCTCTATAAGTACCTATTAATGGAACCTTCTGGACAAATAAGAATGCACTAAGTTTATGCTGCGATACTGGTTTATAAATGACATGGCATAATAAACGCTGCTACGCCATAAATTCTTCTTGATATTGATCCATAAAGTCCCCATGGGTGGATGAATTTGCAAGAAAATTAAAGACATTCTGGGTGCTGTATTGGCCAATCTGATTTGAAGGAGGATTGACTTGTTTGCTCGAATAATCTCCACAGATACCTTTCCCAAAAACTCCCAATGAGCATGCTGAAGAAGCCCTACAGTAACAAGAGGAAGAAGTCCAAAAGATATTGAAAAAAGGAAGGAAAAGGGCCATAGAAAGAGGAGAATGACCAAAGGTAATGGATTCTCAAACGCAGTAAATGACCAAATGCCCTTAAAGGAACTGAAAGAGGTGGACACCTTATGTATATTCCATCTTTTTTAACACAAAGGACTGCAATATATGTGAACCCTAAATTTTTTTGGTTAGTTCGTTTAAATACATACCTCATAATCGAAATCCGAGACCAAAACCTAAAATTGATTTGAGTCAACCACAAATCCTAGAAACCCTAGCGTCGATCAGACATAGCCCAGCAACCTTAGAATATCAGATGAATTAAATAATTGTAGAAACCCTATAAATAAATGTTTAGAAAATTCCTCATTAAAACAATATAAGTTTTTGAAACTTTAATCGTTCCAAAACCGTACACAATACAGTTTTCGTACCGATCATTGGCATGCAAAATGAGGCAGTATAACTGGATAATAATTAATAATAAAATGATATTAAATTATTTTTCTAAGATATATAATATTTTATCGAGTTATAAAAATGTCATTTAAATCGAATTTCATGCATAATGTATTTTCTACCGGTATTCATTGTCCTATTCATTGTACTTTACTTGTACCTTATTCACTATTCACTTGATCACTTTTATTATTCTATTCTCACACCTATCACTTGCACCATACCTATTTTTACATAAATGTTACTTAACACCATACTTAATTTACTTTTCATAAAACAACCAATGTACTCTCTCTCTCTCTCTCTCTCTCTATGCGTCGGCCACCCCCTTCCCCCCCACCTTTCTCTCACTTTAATTTTTACTTCATTCTTTAATCCACTGTTATGTCTATAAATACCCTTCACCCTTCTCATTTTCAATACCTTACATAACGCTTCTTACTCTCTAAACTTTCTCCATTTCCTCTCAAAGAATTCTCTCTCTCTTTGACATAGACATACATTTCCTTTGCCCCTTTCTTAGGTAAATACTCTAAACACTTGCCTTATGTTATGTTAAGTGAGTCGAGTATAGGTCTTATGCATATTCCTATGAAAACTTTCCCTATGATGCTTAAAGCTACGGATGGAAATGCAAGACTTCATGCTTGATTCTTGTTGCATTTTATGTTCATTTACTTTTATGAATACTAATCTAACTTTGATACATATGTATTAATATGTATATGCATATATAATCTTTAGTGCATAAAAACTTACTAATCTAACTTTGCAATTTATTTATTTTCATGTTCTTTTTATTTCATGCAATTTATTTTCAAAGAGAATTGTCCTAAATCAAAGTCTCAAACTTGTCCATATTCAACTCATAAGGGGATTTGCCCATTTCAAAGTCTCAGAGAGCCTTACTTAAAATCTAAGGCTCTCATTTTATATCATGTTAACTTGGTGATCTATCAATTTCAAGACTCAAGGAGCCTTGTCAAATTCTAAGACTCCCTTTTCTTCCTTATGTTGTCTTTATGTTTTTGTTTCATTAATCAAGGATTTATTTTCTTCTTGTGTTCATGTACATAAAATGCTCTTGTGATGTTTTTAGAAATTTTAAAATTAAAATTTTGAACTTTAATTCCATGATGGCCAAAAATCTCTAAATTAAAAGGTAAGAACAAGATGATGGTCATCAAATTATCATCAAATTCACTTACTTATTTAGAGGGCCTAGCATGAAAGTGGGAGTTTCATGAAGTTATTAACCTCTACATTATGGCAATTATTTGTTATGCAAAATATTTTCAAAAACTTGATTTTTAATACATTGGAAAAACCATTTAGTAAAAGAAGAATTTGGAAACAAAACTCCAATCTCAAAATATTTACCATGACCCATGAAAGAAAATGAATGAGGATGTGAAATTTTAATTTATCTTGTCAAACCAATTTGATTTTAGCATTTTAAAAATAATTAAACAAAATAAAAACTCATACTCAAAATTTTATAAGTGCAAACAACTTTAGAGCATGAGTAAAACGTGAAATTTCCTTTCTTAAATTTGGTTCACAATTTTACAAAGTATAAAGTGATATGATTAAAAAGATTTTGACCTTTTTACTATAATAAAGGAATTGTTTAAGCTTCATTTTAGAACTTTCTCATAAAGAAAATTCTATGAGCAATATCACTAAGATCATGAGCATGTAATGAATAGTTATCCATATTTATTTATGTTTGAATATAGGAATAATAAATATGCACCTTATAGAGTTTTATATAGAGTAAAGTCTTAGAAAATATCAAAATAAAGTTGAAACATAAACTGGGCACAATTTGACCATAATGATTCTGAGATCTTAAGTACCTTATGTGATAAAAATGACCTTAGAAATGAATAGAGCATTCAAAATAGATAGAAAACAATTACTTATATAAAATCAGAGTTAAAATGACTTAATTATGACTATTTTAAGGTTAACACTAGGTAATTGAAAAATCTACTGAGAATAAAGTTTATGGAGTTAGAAATTTAAGCAAAGTATTAGTAGAAAATACTCATTTTGGTATTTCTTTGCTCAGGTGAAGTAGTCGACACCTGTTTCCAGAAGACTACTTCGATTGAAGATTCTTAGAATGATCAAGTGAGTTTTTCCCTATACTTGCATACTTTTTTTGCATGTAAAATAGTTGCACTAGTTGATAGGAAAAAGATAAAATTTGAAGATGTTTTGGGTTTATTAGGGAGTTATGTATGTGTATGGTATTGCATGACTAAATAATCATAAGCATATCGAAGCTTGATATGATTGTTTAACTTGCGTTGTCCCTTAGCTTATTGAATTATGGAATTGTGTGATAATTGCTTGATTACCCCTTGAAATGAACTTAATGCAAGTTAGTACAAACTAAGAACCTGCTACGCATTGCATTCCGTTGAGTGGCATTCGAAGGTTACTACTCCTATGCATGGGATTGGGTGCAATACAAAACTTACAAATAATGTAGGTCCTGCTCCTTCTTGAGGAACTACTTCGTTCAGGAAATATGGACTCACAGGGGAGTCACACCAGCTTGATTGCTTTGGATGAGTACTTGGGGACTAGCAGTAGAAGTCACAGACTTGCAAAGAACATTCTTTAACCCCTGTCATGGGAAGCGTAAATCTGTTCTATACATGGTTTCTAAATAACCACATATATTGTATGTTCCATTTGTTTGTGGCGTAGCATATGCTCATTTAACAAACTTGCTTAATTTGTTTTTGCGGTGTGTATTGTATGAATATTCTCACTAAGCATGTTGTAACTTGTACCCTTATAGATTTTTGCTATCTTAGGAATACCTATAGCTCTACCTCAAGATGACAACGCTCAAGGTGAATGGTGATGAATTGTGGAGAACTTTTGAAGGAAATCTATGCAAAGATTTTATAGTAGATTTATATTTAAATCTCTTTTATTAGACTTGATGTTATTTTGAAAACTTTATGAATTATCGTAATATTTGGATCATTTGCAGTTTTAGTGAGGATATATTCCTAAGAAGTGTAACTTATCATGTTGAAGTTTATTTCAAATAGTTCTCTTGCACACTATTTATTGTTACCATCGCAAATTGCATAGCTCCACCGGCATCCTCTCCATTGTAAAGTACGCCACACATAATACGGAAGCCTCTACATGACTAATCTAATCATTCATAAGTTTTTATATTGTGTATAGTGAGCTGTCACGTTTAAAGTATCTCTTAGAGCATGACAATATACATATTGAAAATAGATCAACAGCTAGAGATCATTTCAAATGAACCGGAGAAGCATGCATAAAGAGGTAGTCATACCTTTACTTTTCTCTTTGTTGCTATCAGAATCACATTTAACAGTTTCTCATTGACAACAAGCCATCCCAGTTTGACCTTTTTGATTCAAAAATTGTTCCAGCTGTCCATATTGTAAAATTTTAAGGCTCCAAAATAAACTCCACACACGAACAAGCACAAAGGTACCGTCGCAAGGGAATTTACAAGCACAAAAGATGGTTCTTTTTAGGGATGTAAACGGGTCGGGTCATCCTATCTCAAACCCGACCCGATTTATAAATTGGGTGTCCCATAACCCGACCCGACCCGTTTAATATATTACATAATTAAATGCATCATTTTATTATTTTATTAAATTATTATCGTAGTGAGGCATGTTGAGGAGGGCAAAAATTTCAATAGAGTTGATAAAAATCCTAATTTTTATTTAAAAAAAATTTAGAAAACGTTAAAGACAGGTAAAAAATTATTAAACATGAAAACTGAATATATAAGGTAAAGTCAGTAACTCAAGACATGTCATTGCCTAAAATTATTAGAAGATATCTATATATATATATATATAATACATCCAACTCATAATAATAATAATAATAATAATAATAATAATAATAAAATGATGACACTATACGACGATCTATATATTCTTGATTTATTTGTCATTATATATATATATATAATATCTATTTTTCTGAGAAAATTAATTTTTATACTTTGTTGTGTTGCATGGGAAAGAAATGAATTTTGAAAAAGTAGGGAAGGTTGCACATGAAAATCGATTTTCTCTGGATAATTGGTTAGTAATTATTAATTGTAAATATAATTTATATCCTATCATGTGACTCAATACATGAATGACAAAATAATTATATGAAAAGCATCATTCAACTAATGAATAAGTAAATTCCTTAAACTAAAATTTTTAATTTTTTTTAATTAAATTGGATCGGGTTTTCCCAATGGGTTATGAGTACAACCCAAAACCGACCCTAAACCCTATAGGGTCTGACCCTATAGGGTTTTTAGCGGGGCGGGGGGGCGGGTGGGCGGGTACCCTGTAACGACCCGCCCCGGTTGCATCCCTAGTTCTTTTCATGCGTTTGAGCAAGCTTTGGAAGACCACAGCAAATCGCTTCATTGCTTCAGATGCCTACTTGAACTTGAAAGAGCATGGAGCAGTTATCTCAGCGAGAGTTCAATTCAAACGCAATCTTGACCCAGGATAAACAAAGCTAACCTGCATGGATGTCACATGGTATAACTCCCAGCCAACCACAACATATCTGGATGAACAGATATGTCAGCAAGGTATATTTATTGTCATCATACTATGAAGCAGGATGGCTAAAATCAATTATAAAAATTACATATATACATGCCTTTTTCTCCAACCACAACAGACCTTAAATATGTAGTTCATTATCAACTTTGACAGATTTAAAGAAGCTACTTCTAAACAATGGCAAATATAGCAGGTGTTTCAAATTTCTTTAACATGGTTAAATTAGCAGCTTTGTAATTTCTCAAACCTTCTCTAGAGCTTCCATTTTTACTGCTCTGAGATCTCCTGTAAATACAAGAGTTGCAAGAGTTGTAGATTTCTTCTATATCATGGGCCCTTTGGCCTCTGCAATTTAAAGATCTTTGGATGAAAACATCTGTTCAATGTCCATCAAAATCAACTGCTAATTTATCATAGACCAGCCTTCATGTGAAAACATCTTGGGTCACCTTGTCTTGTGCAATCAATGTCTAGAGTAACATCAACAAGTCTATCCTCATTTCAAAATTAGCTAATCCAGCAGTAAGTAAGTTAAAAGAGCCATGAAAGATTTCAGGAAACAACACTTCAGGCTCATGATAAGATTTGAGACTTGATAAACATCATAGGTTATTATGTTTTGTCATTTCATATCATTGTTTCCTTTATCAGCAGGTATCATTTGAACACATAATAATTCCTTTTGTTGCCAGTTTCCTTTTCTAATGTTATTTCATATGCCCAACTTCCTAACTTGGTCCTTAATTACACTCTTCTTATGGAATATGATGAACGTATAAAATGATGCATTGATGCTGGCTTGCATGAGTCCCATATTCCAAAGGAACGAAATCCATTTTGTTTGAAAGCCAGAGTTTAAGAGAAAAATAAATAAATAAATCCCCTTTCAAAGAAATACTATCCTGTGAGACTCATTGGAATCAATTTTTCGAAAGATACAACTTAGTTAAAATTTCTCTTCATCAAAAGCCACACTACCATTGCCCGCCAATGCAACACCACCATCACCTCAACACAATTATCACCACCAACACCACCACAAAAACTCTACAACTATGTCGCTACCATTGCTACCATCAAGGACTATGTTTACATCATTAACTAAATGGATAATTATTCAATGACATGGCACTACATGATGCTTTCTAAGGCGTTATTTCTATTATTCCACAACATTAACTAAACATAAAAGAGACAAACACACCTAACCTGATTCCAATTTTGTTGCTCTAGTGTCATCAATTGAATCTATCTTGTATTGTGCTTCCTAATCTAGCACCATGTCCCTTGATTATCTGGACGGACTGCAGGAGAATATCTTGCTGGGTGTTATACAGCTCATCTTTGCTCTGGAATCACATATATTGTTGGGTTAGGTAAGTTGAAAGCTTATAAAGACATGGCAATGATAACATTATAATGCAACAAAAATGTAGTACCTAAGCATTTTAAGCTTATTAAATATCCATTTCTCTATGGATTGTGGAATAAGACATCAGATACATTTAACAGATGAAATTGATTGAAGTAACATCTATCACAACACATAAAGATGGGTTTCTGACTTTTACTAACATTGTTGTAAGAAAGTCTAAGGAACAGAATGCTTACCATATGGTTGAGATTGCATCCAATAGTTAGTTCCGCACATGAACTTTCTACCTCTGACAGGAAGCAGTAGGGAATTTCTTTCCCTAGGAAAACTTTCGGATGCGATTTTAGCATGTTCTTTATATCATTCGATATCTGGGGAATCTTGTCCATATCATCACTATGCAAGGGAATCTTACGAACCAAAGCACGCCATTCTGCCCGTGACTTGTTCACAATCACCTAAAAAATATGCAATCCAAATTCATTAAAGGAACAGGACAAAAAAAAAAAAAGAAATATATCAAAATTAACACTAAATATTCCACATAAATAAATACAACTTATAAGTGATCAGCTTCCTTAATAGGGAGGGATCTGGAGAGTGCTGTACGACGGAGAGACCTTATCAAGGAGAACAAATTTCTCCTCTCTCACACAACTTTACAGCTAGAGTTATTGTTTCTCATCAATTGCTGATGTAAAATCTTGAAAAACTTATTTGGTTATGTGATAAGAAAGACTTGGATCATTTATAAAACAGCAATATACCAAGTAATGGATATACATGGAATGAATTTCCCAACAAGCATCATATCACCCAGAAATGCGCACATGCTACAATAGGTGCAGGTATACTTCGGCTTGGTCCAGATTTCCTTTTGAACCAAATAAAACCACAAAACATGGTTCAGTTTTTTATCATTGGAACTAAACTGTATAGTTCAGTTTAGGAATTCTTTTGAACAATGGTTTGGTTCGTGAATTAAAGTGTAACTTACTATTTAAGAAAATGTATACTCATGTCATAAAACCTCATATCATAAGTAATAAATTCATGCAATAATGCATCAGCATTGTATAAGAGACTGATGAAGCTAATGTTTATGCAACCAAGGAATTTCAAATATGTCTTAGCGACTAATTCTATTCATAAAACTAACATGAGGTGTAAACTTCAGGTCTGACATATACATGTAACTACTAATTTACGATGATGAAAGTAAAAAAAAAAAATCCACTTCAATAAGCACATTTTTCTTTTATGTACAGCACAATTAAAGATTTTTTTCAATCGCAAGTAAAACATTAATTTGTTTTAAAACACTGTTTGTTTGATTCGATTTATTTCTCCACATCTGGTTTGGTTAGATAAGCCTTTTGACCACCCCTATGCTCCACAATTAGAGCATGTGTTTCAGCAACTTATCTTTAATTATGGTTGAGATATGTAGTATAGGTTAAAAGTTTACTGTCACAAGTTTCATGAGATTTTAGTACAGGTACTTATCACATAATTCAGGTTGAGACAAGTGCTAGAAATGCGATAAGAAAATTTTCTGACCTGGCTAGAGAATAGTGAATTTGGAACAATAACAGGAAAATTTTCAGCATTAAGCAATGATGTGGTTGTAAGCCCCATTTCCACAACTTGACCTTCAATGGATCCAGCCTGGAATAAGACAAATCATTCAAATGTCATATGGTGGATTCTGAACTGCTTTAGCATTTCCATAGCAAAAACAGATAAAGAATGAATTGGAAGGTACAAAGTGGTTATTTGCATCACTCACTAATTTGCATAGTTAGTATAACATGGCTAAATGATAATTTATTTTTTAACAGATAAAAAAAAGTGCAACCAACTCAAATTTAAATTTAAAGGCCTCTTGGAAAATAATTGGGCCACCCAATTAAAGCAACTTCCTCCATTGGACCTTTAACACATAGATACATTGTCCACCACACGGTTCTCATTTTTTGTGTTTGGATCCCTTTTTCCACTGTGTTTAACTCCCAAATGAAGTGAGTTGCTGGTGTTGAGACTTGAGTGTTCTTAAACCACCCAACTTTTGCCTATCCCTCTCACCTGCCCATTCATTAATGCAAAAGGCGTACTAACATGTGAAAATCAGTAGCTAAAGTTTGTCACAATTGTTTGTAAGTTGCTATACTTGCAATAAATAAGGTCCTTGGAGATTGTATCTCACAATATCCAAAGTTTACATGGAACATATTGAAAAAGGAAACGCAGATGATTAATCTATATATACACTTATCTTTTAGCATACTGCATGTCCCACAATATCCAAAGCTTTTTTTTTTTTTTTTCCTTTTCCTTTTATGCTGGGGGCAAGGATTGGTTTATAACAAGACTCGTGGTTTCATAGGTAATGGGTTTGAGATAACCCTCTATTTTTCTTACAAGGCCTCACAATTAAAAATAAAAAAAAAAGGAAGGAAATTTAGGAGAAGATAAATGAAGTAAACTTGCAATCTGGGTTAAGTGATACATGAGACATACTTTTATTGTATCTCCAAGTGAAAAGGGTTTCGTAAATTGCATAGACAATCCACTAAGCATGTTGCCAAGTACATCTCTAGCAGCAAAAGCAGTAGCCACTCCTGCAAAAATTTATACAAAAAGATCGTGCTTTCAACATTGTAACCATAGGATTAAATATTTGACCAGAAGAAAATATGGTTACATAAGCCTACATTACTGGACCCATGGATATATGTTAGAATTGACAAGTAAATATAAAAACGAACACTTTCGATTGATGATACATAGCATCTTTGTCAAATATAAGAAAGTTAAGATGCATAACATTATCATAATGGAGGTGATTATTACCTCCTATACCACCAACAGTGAGTAATGATTGCACAGCCACCCCACAAGCCTCTGCTAGAGCTATAAGACCAATTGCAAATAGACCAATAGATGAAATTTTGTCTAAAGCTATCACTCTCTCCCTTTCAAGTATTGTCAAACTCTTTGTTGCTACCGCACGAGAGAAAACATTTGTTTTCCAGCGAAAAAGAAACCAAACAAAAGAAAGAATAACAGCACCCCTCCATGCCTGTACAATGTATTGTGATGCTATCGTTGATGGAGCAATCATTATTGCACTACAAGACCAAACATATCATCAAATGAAATATAAAGTTATGGTTAAATTGATAAAAACATGAAATTACAAATACTAACATTTGTGTAAATGCAATAAACGTAACCAGATAACGCACGGGATCCTCCAGAGCACCCCAGATGCTTCTCTCATATGGAACTTCATCACCAAACAAAATTTCTGATCGCAAAAATGAAGGGCCTCGTATAGTGTATTTGTGAAATTTCTTTAATATTCTAGGCATCACAATCCAAGCCAATAAGGTACCGGACAAAGTACAAGTAATAGGAATAATGACATCTTTTAGATATGGTCGTGAATCAAGCAGCTGTTGAACATGGGGAGTTAGTTCATCAGCAGTTTCCTGAACCTTCTGAGTGGTATAACTAGCAGCATCAGCCACGCTACTCCAAGCATCCTTGATTTTTTCCATCCAATTACTTGTAACCACCCCACCATCACCTTCTCCCACTTCACCAACACCCGAAGAAGGAGTTCCAACAACAGTGTCTTCTGTTTTATCTTCTTTGCCACCAAAATAAGATGAGAATGAACGAGAATGTGGCACTAGATACATAGGAAAAGGAATGAGTGTGTGCCTCAACTGTCCATGAGACAGTTTACAATAAAATCTACCCACACTCAAAAAAGTAGTTCCAACAGCATTTTCTATGTTATCTTCTTTGCCACTGGAATAAGACGAGAATGAACAAGAATTTGGCACTGGATGCAGAGGAAAAGGAATGAGTGTGCGCCTCAACTGTCTACCTGGCAATCCACAGCAAAATCCATTTAGAGCTTTGGTGTTGTATTGTTTGGCACTAAGATTAGAAGTTGAAGTCAGGATTCTGTTACAATTACTTGGAAAGCCTCCAAAAGATTGTGACACTTTCATGGGAAACAATGCGTTATGACCAAGATCAGCATGCTGAATTGGGATAGGACATTTCGAGAATATTGCATAAGATCTTTCAGAGAAATAGGAATGAAATTTCAAAAAGGGGTTACTTGCTTTGCAAACAGCACCCAAGCTAGAATGAAAAAATTTAGCCATCATGGAATGAATTTACAGAATACTTTGAATATAACTTAGTGCAAGACCCTATATCGCGATGAAGTAACCCAAAAGCTGGATTTCATATTTCCTGGAGAAACTGCCTGCAAGTTAAAACCACAAATCATCTTATTATGACAAGCAATGCAAGTTTAAGATCAATCGAACTAAACATATGAGATGGACATTAAAATCACTAAAATTAACATTGCATTGTAGCTTGTAGAATCATAATAACAATTTAAGAGTGTTTGCAATATCATTCTAGCATAAGCCATTGTTAGAAATTTGATCAGTCTTTTCCAGACCCCAATCCCAAATTTTCTCTACACAATCGCATCAGATATGAATAATGATAAGACCAAAAAAGAAAAAATTTGGAAAAAATTTTCAATGGGCAATTGAAATTTCTATCATTTTCTCGGTGATTTCGCATGATGGAGCTGCTCACCTTATTCAATTCGATTGGATGGAAAACTCAGGAACGGTGCGAAGGTAGAAGAGAGTGATTTCTTGCAGAGTGGGCATGCACTAACTTGGATGGTTGGGACTTGGGACTGAACTGGGGAAGAGTGTTGCGGTGACCGACTATCTTCTTATTTGTCGGGTCTAAAAAAAAAAAAAAAAAGAAACATTTTTACTTCATATATATTAACATATTTTAGACTTTTTTTAGGGATAATTACAAACAAATAATCGGTTTTTTCCCGTTTTGTAAATATGTAACATATACCTTTTATTAGTAAATATTAATGTTATTTATTAGGATACACGTGTCAATTTTTAATTACTTTACGATATGTAATTTAATAAAAGAATATTTTTTTCTTAGTATTCTCACACAAACATTGTTACTTAGGGTAGTTTGATTTTTAGGAAAATGTCTTTTGACTCTTTTCATTTTTTTTATATTGTTTGTTTAAAAAAATTAAATAATTATTTGAAAACAATTTCCTTTATTATGGAAAATATAGATTGATAACTTATTTTTGAAACAATAACTTACAGACTATAAGTCATTTTTCTATCAATTTATGATCTTTATCAACCAATAATTTATTATCCAAAGATATTTATAATTAATTCTTTAATATTTTTTATTTAGATATATTTATTTTTTATAATAAAATATGTATTTTTTAACCTTTTTATACTTAATATATATGAGTTGGAGATAATTTCTCCCTTACACATATTCTAATTGGATAAAAAAAAAAAACAAAAATACTATTATAGTATCGCATTCAATACCTGCAATACGCATTGAAAATGAGTATGGCATATTTGCATGTGTTAACTGTGACACTAAAGTTGCATTTATTACATGCAAGATTCATTTAAAATGCTTTGTTGCACGTAATAAATGCGACACAATAATTGTATTTTGATAATTAGTTTTGTATAATTAATATTTTAGTAATTTTTTTAAATGATGGTGGATATGAGTTTCACCTTATGAGTTGTTTTGAAATTATATAAATATAGAAAAACTATTTTCATAAAATTAGTCAAACATTTTGAAATATGCTACTTTTTAGGTAGGCATTTTTAAAGAAAAACATTTTTCATTAACAAATAATTTTTCTCAAAACAATTACCACTCATTTACATGGAGGAACGAAATAGAGGAGAATAGAAATGTTATATATTGGGAATGATATTACTGGTAATATACTATGAATTATATATTACCTTATCTATTTCATCCAAGGTTCTATTGCCAGAGATACATTATCCAATATTTACTTTAATTTATTAATTATAGTGTTAAATTGGGAATAAAATTAAAACTACCATTATATCCTTATTTGGATAAAAAAGTAAGAAGTATATAAATATGCTCATATACCCATACACATACCCACACACATATGCCATTCATAGCAAATACATTATATATAAATAAATAAACATATAATTTATATACAATATATATAATGCATACATATATACAATATATATAGATTATGTGTTAGTCCATATGTTATACATGCACATATATATAACATATAACTTATAAAATGTAATACATATGTATATAAACTTATGCATACAACTTATATAGTTTATCAATGCCCTATTATTTGCCATTTATACAATATTTATAATATCTAGATTATTAATTTATGTGTTTTTTGACATTTACATACATGTATATAAATAATAACTTATAAATAAAGATGATATATTATATAACTTCTAACTTATATATCTGAATTATAGCTTATATATATATATATATCTTATAATTTAAAAGATATAATACATATATAAATTATATACATAAAACATGACTTATAAAATATAACTTGTATAACTTATATATGCAACTTACATATTTTGTCAATATCCCATTTACTTATTATATAGATTACATATATAATACATAGCATTCATATTTAAAATCTCTAGATTATATATTTGTATTTTTTATACATATTTATAACTTATATATATATAACTGATATATCATGTAACTTATATATATAACCTATTACTTATAAGTTATTGAGCATACATATAAACTATTACTCATAACTTATACTTATAAAGTATAGCTTCTATATATAACCTGTAACTTATATAACATAAAACATATATAACTTATAACTTATATACAACCTAGGTGTTTTATTAATACACTATTCATTTGTCACATATATAATATGTATAATACATAGCTAATATATTCATAATCTCTAGATTGTTTATTTATATTTTTTTGACCGAGTAATATATATATATATATATATAATTATAACTTACAACTCAAAACTTATATAATAATGAAAATTATATATATAAAAAATTACTTATAACCAATTTACATGAAATATAGCTTAATATATATAACTTTTATATATTGCATATATACAAGTTATGAATTATAACTTATATATATTATTCAACTAGTAAAATACAACCATTTATACAATATTCATAATCACTAGATTATGTACTTATATATTTTTAGATATTTATGTATATACGTATATAAATCATAGATTATAAATAAATGATGTATTATATAATTTATAAATTATATATATAACTTATAGATGTATAACATTTCTGTATAACTTATAACTTATATATATTAATTACAACTTATATGTATAACTTATACCTTATAAAACATAAAATATATATAACTTATATACATTTAATTTAATTTATTTATTTACAACTTATAAATTATATATACAACCTACATATTTTATCAATATCCTATATACTTGTTATATATATAACATATATAACACATAGTATTTATATTTAAAATCTCTAGATTATATATTTATATTTTTTTATAACTTAAGTCTATACAATTGATATACTATATAACTTTTATTTCTTACAACGTGTATATATAAACTATTACTTATAAAACATAAAACGTATATAACTTGTAACTTATATATACAAGTTATAACTTATATGTGTGTGTGTGTGTGTGTGTGTGTGTGTAATTTAACTTACATGTATAACTTAGATATATAACCCATATATTTCATCAATACACTCTTCATTTGTCATGTATAAAATATATAATACATATATAGCTCATATATTTATAATCTCTCTAGACTATGTATTTATATTTTTTTAAGAATGAGTTATATATAACTCACCACTTATATATATATATATATATATATAAAATAAGTAAATCATATAACTTACATATATATAACTTATAACTTATATATTTATATAAATCATGTATATAAAATATTACTTATAACTTATCTATATGAAATATATATGTTGTACTTACAAATTATATATACAAGTTATAAATTATAACTTATATATACAACTTATATATTTTATCAATGCATACTATTTTTTCATATATAATTCGATAATGCATATATATAACATATAATTCACATATATTACTTATATATTTTATATACAAGTTATAACTTATATGGATTATTATAGAACATAAATTATGTGTTATATGTATATGTTCTATATAATATGCATTGTAGATTTGTACATGATTTGCCAAATCTTAACAGTAAAATAAATAAAGAATGACACAATCGTATTTAAAAAGAAGGGTTTTATGTATTATTATGGTATATTTATCAATGACTAAATTTACTAAGGTAAAATAGTAACATCTTTTAAATTCTGATTCCTATTGGAGAGGGAATAAAGAGGTAATAAAAAAAACTATATGGTAGGTGATTTTTTTACTTCCTCTACAAGGAATAGAAAGATTACTAGTAATAAATACACCCAATTTGTGCAAGTAAACAAGATAATAAATTGATTCCTTACAATGATTATTCTATTCCCTCTCTATTTCCGTTAAGTAAATGGGCCATTAGTAATAATACACAGGTTGTGAACTTGCAATAATGCAAATGCACAAGTTATATTTTTACAATTTTTCTTTTTTTCTTTCTATATTGTGCTTGTCCCATTATAAGTTATATCCATACTTAATTTTTTTTTTTTTTTGTATTTCGAGCTACCTATTTCACTCTTTAATCATTGAATGACTCCTGCTCCACAATTCACCTTTTAAAAATAGTAATTTTAGAGGGTGACTTTAAATTCACAAAATCCATAGTCTAAAAACTTTTCATTTTATGCAAACCAGCAAACAGACACCCACAATGTGTGTGTGAAAAAATTAATTTTAATAATAAAGTTATATATAAATTATAAAAGAATTACTAAATGTAGTAATGTTATGGAAAAATGAAAATAAATATAAATATTGATGAAAGAAGTACATGTTGCTTGAATTAAAATTGTAATCCGATATTTTAATATGGAAATTACATGTAATGCCATATAATTATATATTTAAAAATATTAATGGCAAAAGGAAAAAAATCTATCACCATTCTAATTTAAGTAGTCCTAAATCTTGATTATACTGCCGAAATAAGTTAAGTTTCACAGCTAGAATATGCTTCTAATCCCATCACATGAAATGCTTAAGGTGCATTTAATAATCTTGAAACATCTTTTCAGGAATCACCTTAGATTGAGAGCTTGATGTACAACTTTAACTTTTGTTATATGTATAAAAGGAAAAAAAAAAATTAAGTGCTCTTAAGGGAAAAAAAAAAAAAGGAAAACAATTCTCCATCATTTCTCCAATAGTTTAGTGTGCAAATAATAAAGCGTCCTTTTTCCCCTTGACATGAAAAAACAAATTAATGTTATCAAAATTTACCAAAATTTAGAATAGGTATTTACATATTTAATTAAAATGAGAATTACTCTACTCAATTCAATCTACATTAAATTGCTTGGCAAAACACACGCACACACATTAAATTGCCCTTCAATTCTTTACCTTGTTGGAATCTAATTTCTAATAAACCACAATTCTTCTGCATAGAGGTAAAAAAAAGCATTAGAATGCTATATTTGTGGCAAAGAAATGCATTGCACCAAAAGATAAAAGATCAAGGAAAAATAGACTTAACAACTCACATCATTAACTGAAACTTCCAAATAGCTTAATGATCCTTTAGTGAGGAAGTGTTTTTCCATTTATTGGTCCCAATCTTCAAGTAATTAGCGATTATATTGATTTAATTCGGACTTGGTTCTTATAAATTGTCGTAATGTTCCACAGGATTAGAAATCTTTGTAAAAGATAAGAAAGTTGATCATATTCCTAATATATAAAAAATTAATAAAATTATTCAAAAGTATAGAAAAATGAGATAACAATAGAACGATATTCCAAAGAAGGAGATTTGAGTATAAAATTCAGTGTAATGAAAAGGTGAAATTGTGTAAGAAATGGAAGAGAAGGGACTCAACATTCAAAATGACGTTTACGTAAATAGCAAAATGACGACGGTATAAATCATATAGAAACTGTCATTTTGTTCTATATTATTGCCATTTATGTAATTCCTTACGGTTTAATAATTTTAAAATAACTATCACACATTATAATATAATTTTTTTGACCTGAATGATGCGATTTACCTTTAATAGTAATAGATATGGAAATATTCATACTAGTGCAACTTTAGGGACCTAAGCTGGATATGATTAGCTCAATGACATATTCCTCTTATAAGAAAAAATAAAGAAGTAAACCCGAAATTCCAAAAACCATGCAATCAAACAACACGAACTCGCTCCCTCACCTTTAACCACTTGTAGTCTTAATGGAGGTTCATATGGGATTCTAATAACAAATGTGTCAATGACACATCCTACATAAATCCAATTCATGTTCTGATTTATGCTGTTGATTTTCAACCTCTTATATACTTTACAAAACAGAAAGTATATAAAAAGAAAATTGCCCGTCTTTTCGATATCATGTGATTATATACTTTACAAAAAAGCAAGTATATAAAAAGATGGAAAAAATTTTCCTTTGATTATCGAACAAGAAGAAAAGATTGAATAGCTAATACACACCATTTGCACAAACATATGATGGGAAATTATCAATCATATTGTAACACATGAAAGAGATGATGGGTAATTTCTAAAATGGGAAAATGCCAAATTTAATACCTAAACATTATATAAAAATTTAATTTAGTACTTGAATCCTAAACTTTGAAATAGTCAATATAAATATTCAATCAAAGTTTCTGTGCCTATTTGTTTTATCTTACTAATATTGTTTACTCTGTTTACTCATGTGAAGGAAACAGTTTAGCGACGCTAGATAGCATTAAAAAATACAATGATATCTTTCCTTTTCTATGTTTGCAAGTAAAGCAAATTTTGTTAAAGAGGTAATAAAAGTAACTACAAAAAGTTTGATTGGATATTAAATTAATCGATGCAAAGACCAAATTTGACATTTACTCATTCTAAAATAGTTATCAAAATACAGTTGCATATTGAAAAAAGATTGGTATTTACTTATTATGTACATGATACTCACTGTTTCATATAGAATTTCAGGACACCTTTTAACATCTTTCATTTTTGGAGTTGCAATATCATTCTAGCATAAACTACTATTAATCACAAGTTTACTCTACACAACCACACATATATAAATAATGATAAGACCAAAACGAGGGAAAAGGAAAAAAAAAAAGGAAAGAAAGAAGAAATTTAAAAAAATTTTTCAATGGACGATTGAACTTTTGCTATCATTTTCTCGGTAATTTCGCTGATGGAGCTGATCACCTTATTCGATTCTGCGAAACTCTACAATGGTGCAAAAGAGGAAGAGAGTGATTTCTTCGGAACGGGATGGACTAGGCAAGGAGAAGCGGATAAAGTGTTGCGAGTGATCCGATCCGACCCGACTATGAGCTATTCGTTTTGTCATCCCTAGATTTGTATATATTTCTTTTTGTTCTTCTTTTTTTTTTTTTTCCTATGTGTGTGTGTATATATATTAGAACAGACCAAGAATAGGAACTGACTCATCTTAATAGGAATTAATGTTTTGTACCACCGAATAGGGTTAAAGAAAAAGAAAAATTCTAAAAATCAAATGGGGAGGGAAAAAAAATTCCAGAATTACCATAGTTGAAATCATGCAAGCACAATTTCAAAGATAACACACTATAATTTAAAATGAAATCATTTCTTACTATTGTATTTCTCGATTTCTTTTCCAATTTATTAAATTTGTATATTTTTCCTAAAACACAACATTTAGAGGTAAAAGTATGGCGTAATAGTAGGAAAAAAGAGAGAGAGAGAGAGAGAGAAAATTATCTTAAGTTGAAACGTATCAGCAAAAGAAAGATAGAAGTACACAAAAGAAAAGAACAATCAACTACCAGTACCCACCACCACCTACAATATTAAATAAAATCATCTTTTTGATGTTTATTTCTTGGAAATTAAAACACATTGTGAATCAGTCTGATCATAAAGTAAATCACATGACACATGACATTTGAGTAAATAAATCATGCCAAACACGCAACATTCGGTAGATATCATACATCATATGTAATATACATATCGTGTGTAATTATTAATAATATTTTAATATAAATACATGAATTAATGATTATTTTAAAAATTACTCGTTGTACATTGGTGTGCATACCTACTGGATACGGGTTCATATCTAAACCTTTACGACAGGATGGTTCGTACAAAGGTGGGCTTCTTTGAATCAGTTCTAACCTGCTTAGATATGCCAAAATGTGCCATGAGAAGCCAGACATGAGTGAGAAACTCTCCACCACAACTCAACTGCCTTGCATGAATATCTCCACTGCAATGATAAGCAGAATATAAAAGGGCCTCTGTCCAAAAATCAATAATCACCTCCCATTGCTTGATTAGTGAAGGACAACATTCGTATAGCTGTAACGCAAGATGACATGCATGAAACAACACCACGGACTCCTTCCTTTCACCTTCAATAAATTGTGGGTTTACTGTACGTTCAAATGGGATTTCTAATAACATATGGCACATCCTACATAAATCCAATTCCTGTTGTGATTCATGTTCTTCAATTCCGGGGGCTGTTCCAGCATTGCAATTGCAGCGAAATGGTTCTCCTCCTCGTGCTTGTATCTTTTTCCAAGTCCTATCCATTCTTTGAAATTCTTGGTCTTACGAGAAGGGATTCTTGAGCTTTGATTTTCAAAAAATTTTCTAGCCTCCAAATGTGTGTGCTCATAATAATTTTCTCTGGTGCCTGCTATCGCCAAATATTTAAGTCACGACTTCTAAAATGGATTTGAATGAATCAAACAGAATTAACGGGTGTTTAGAGCAATAAGAAATTTTCACCTTTTCAAACAAATGTTTTTCCCTTAAGAGATATGGCTGTTTGTTTTGTAGTTTTTAAATAAATTATTAAAAATAGATATATAGATCAGATGTAAATATGATACAAATGAAAATTATATGATGCAAACAAATCGACGTCAAATTTTTTTTTTAAAAAAAACAAGGTAAAAAATTTGTTTTGGGGCTCTTAATAACTGTCTAAGTAAACCCATTAACCAGACTCTAATAAACTTATAATTTGATATTAACAGTTCTGAATACAGAAAGGCATTGTTCCTCTAAATCTGGAAATTCTAGCGCAGACCTTTTATTGATCGACTTGAAAGATTCATTATTAGTTTGAGGAAAATTAAACATTTTCATAATTATTATTTATTTAATGAAAGAAAAAAAATAAAAGTTGAGTAAATAGTCTTTATTCCCTTTAAATTTTTCATAATCTGTATTTTTTCTTTCACTAAAAAAAAAAAAATTGTTGATTTAGCTTCATTTAACTTCCAGTACATGATTTAACTATTAAATTAGTCCTATTAATTAAATGTTGAGGTAACATCAGTAAACAGTAGTTGAGTAAATAGTCTTTATTCCCTTTTAACTTTTCATAATCTGTATTTTTCCTTTCACTAAAAAAAAAAAAAAATTTGTTGATTTAGCTTCATTTAACTACCAGTACATGATTTAACTATAAAATTAGTCCCATTAATTAAATGTTGAGGTAAAATCTGTGTATTTAGAGTAAACAGTAGTTGGACTTAAGATGATATAATATCCACAGTCAACACTCCAAAAGAAGAGAAAATTGTAGAGTATTTTTATCCCTCTAAGTCAAGAATTCAGGGATTACATTGTAACTAGCCTAATGAATGATGCTGATGATCAATCAATTTTGGTCAATGATATTCTTTTACACTTATCAAAATATGTAATTATCTATAGAATCAATCATAAAAGAGGGTTCATAGAACATCAAAGAATTCTAATTTTGTGTGGAACAATTATTATAAGGAATGAGAAAGGTTGACGGTATCCTTAGATCTTTAGACATTCGGTGTAATGAAACTTTTCCATTTTTTCATTTTTTAATTAAGCTATGTATAATTTATTAAAAAAAAATTTAAAATATACAATTTTAGAGATCCTTTTCCAAATTCATAATTTTGGATTTTAAGAAGGAAAAATGTCAAATTTGGTAACTAAATTTTGTATAAAGATTTCAATTTGGTGGACTTGATCTTTGAAGTGGTCAATGTAATATTAATTTTAATTTTTTATGATTATTTTTACTGCCTCATTAATATTGTTTGCTATGTTTCTTGATATGGATAAAACAACCTATCCATGCTAGAAGGTATTAGGAGTATCAGTAAAAATTCATTGATATATTGCCTTGTCTACGTTTGAAAAGAAAAAAAAATTTATTAAGGAAGCAATAAAAATAGATATAAAAAGTTTGACTAAGTATTAAATAGACCACTTTAAAGTTTAGGTATTAGATTGGATTTTCTGCAAAGTTCAAGTAATAATATTTACCCTTCTTAAAAAAAAAAAGTAAAGTATCATAAAATAACCACTAATAACTTTTTCAATAACAATAATATCAAGTGCAAGATGGAGTATACAACAATTAATGAGAACTTTAGACTGGTGATCTTACCGGGGGGCAACATAGCTGGTTTGTGGACAAGCAAATAAATGATATATTTTGAGAGAGTCCTGCTCTTCACACAAACTATTGACTTGTTATTGATGTGTTTCCGATCCTTGTAATAAAGAATCTCGGTTGCAATATGCCAAATGACGATACTTTGATGAAAATCTTGCTCAGGAGTACTCCAAATCAAATCGCAAGAGCCTTCTCACTTAGTAACTGGGTTGCCGTATAAGCTGGTAACCATGGCCTTCTTCTTCCAGTAATTGGATGCCCTTCAGCTCCTATATCTTTTAGCATCTCGACTCTTCCCTTCAGATAATCAAAAATCATTTTGCTCAATTCGTCATGCAACGGCACGTAAGTCACAGAAAAATATTGCTTCGTCTTCTCATATAACTTCTTGAGGTTGGAAATACATGAGAACGGTTTTGGGGTTTCATTGATGACAGCAAACCCAAGGATATTAAATTGAGATAATTTTTTTGACCACCTATAGTCTTCAGTGGTGAATCCCAACCAACCAAGTCCGTGGCGCTTTTTTATATACGAAACCATTCGGTACCCCAAACTCAGTTTCTTTTGGATCAACGAAGCATACATGTGATCCGAGGAGAAAACTTGGATTATCGAATGTATCTCATTTAGCAAAAGACCAAGGATCACCATAAATGTGATGGAGAGATCAAGTTTTAAATCATGCATATCATACGCGCGTTTATCCACCATGCAAAATGCTACTACCACCACTGGGGTTAAAACCATTGTAGTGATCTTACTAATTCTACCCCAACTTTTGTGAATTATGCCGACCTTTGTGTATAGTGATTCAAACATCAGATTCAGTTCGATGCCGATGATGTTAAATGCATATTCAGGCATCATTTCGGTGAGTGAGGACTTGATTTCTTTTAGTGCATTTTCATGGACAATGAGACCAGCAAACAAGTCCTCGAAAACTTTGTGCCATTGCTGAGCAACAAAAACTACGTCTTCAGGCTTCTCCGGTTGTTTCTGTGAGGACATCTGAGGCTTCTATTCAGTACAAAATTTTAATCTAACCACATATCCCTCTTCCTTTTTCAAATTATAATCCTGGATTAATCTGGTATACAAGAAGCCTGATGGAGTTAAGTCGCGAATTTCATCCTTACTAGCATGAAACAAGGACAGTGTCCTTTCGTGGTTCTTAAGAATCCCAATTACGATGATCGCAGCCGTGATATAAGAAAGTGGGGAATTTGACAATGCCAAGAAGTAAATGTAACAAGTCCATCCAATCTGCACAGAAACCCTAGCAAAATGCCTTAACCACAGATCATTGTCTTCCAAGGAATAGGCAGTGATGGAGTCTGAACCTCCAAGGTGTACCAAAACAGTGGATGCCCATAACGCGACTAGCCCGTGTTTTGCTCAACAGCAGCACTGGTGGAGGTGGTGTTTTGATCCTTCAAGCTGGAAAGCCAATTTGAAATGACTCCAAGAGTCAAAATTGGTATGGAATCGGCTGTTAAATAAGTGATCCAAACTACGATTTGGATCCATGATCTTTGTGTGGTCTTTCTACGGGCGCCAGTAGGGATAAGAATTATTTGCAACAGAAGACTAGAAAGTACTAGGAAGCGAACCTCCCAGTCCTTCAAATGTGTGCGAAAACCATCCGGAATCATGTGCCACATCATTTCCTTCATTAATCAAACCAAACAAATTATAATGTTAACATTTGACGAGCATTTAAGGATTATAATTATTTATTGGTCCCATAACATGTGTTCCTGTAGCATATGTTAGGACTTATTGATATATTTCACCTGGGGGAGCAAGTGGCCCCGTTAAAATTTGGAGCCTACTATATATCTACCCTGCATGCTAGGGTAAGTTTTTAGTAGACATTGAAGGTTGGAGAATTATTTCCAATTCTTTTCCTTTTCGAGTATGTTCTCACAACTTAGGTATAATAAGGCACAAAATACAATATCTTCATATCCTATTCCCATATTACATTTTAAGATATATATGATACAGTTTCAAAATACTTTGTACCTATCTTATAAAATTCTTCATTGACAATATTTGAGCATAACAAAATATAATAGTTTCAACTTAATAAATACTTTAAGGTCCTAACTCATTTGTCCATTATACAAGGTAAATATCTTAAAGTATATTGCATCTTTTCTTTGTTTGTCATATCTTATTTTCTTCCTTTGGTACATTACTAATCCTAATCACCCACTGAAATCCTTTTTATCTTCCATTTTCTTTTTGCTAAGAGCTAAACAATCTCAGTTCATTTATTTTCATATTCCTTCATTATTTTTTATATTTCTTAACATATACTAGTGGATGTTACATCACAATGCAAATGTATATTTAAATTTATTAAATGAGTAAAATATTAATTATAAAATAATTTCATAATTATTATATACATCAAAGCAAAAGATTAGAAATTAATAAAAACACATTATAAAGTATTCTTAAAATTAATTTAAAATACACTAATCACATTTAATATGTATAGAAAAAAAGAAATGTATAATTATTGTAATACATAACTACGTAACATTTTCCAAGATTGAAAATGATAGGGTTGAAAATTAAATTATTAAAATTTAATTTTTAAAAGAAATGTATAGTTATTGAAATACATAACTATGTAACATTTTCCAAGATTGAAAATGATAGGGTTGAAAATTAAAATATTATAATTTAATTGTTAAAAGAAATGTATAAGTATTGCAATACATAGCTATGTAACATTTTCAGGATTGATAATCATAGGGTTTTTTTTTTTTTTGCCACTAGAAAAATGATAGGGTTGAAAATTAAATTATTATAATTTAATTTTTATTTTAGTGCTTTTTATTGTAATTATTATAATTGTTAGAAAAAGGTTGAAAATTGATAAATGAAAAAGAAAAAAAATTAATGACAATGGGTTCGAGAATTTGTAGTCCTTATTGAGAGAGAGAGTTACAATAGAAGTAGTTATGTGTTAGTGGGAGAGGGAGAAGGAGATAGCTATGTACAATAAAAGGAGTTATATAAGGAGAAGGTGGATGTGAACATTTACTCTTATGAAAGGGTAATTTTGGAAATTCACAATGAAAAAATAATTATAAAGACACCAAACATCCTCCTTTTGCTCAATGATATAGATAGATATGATTAAATTATTGAGGATTACCAAATTTGACGTATATTGGTTACAAATATATAGATTAAATGACATATTATGGACAACTTACATTAATATATATATATATATAAACATAATATAAAATATGATAATTTTTTTTGTCAATTCCACTAATACCCTATATTCTTTAAGTTCTACATGGTACAAGATTTCATGTTGTTCTAGATATATTAGATATATCTAGATCCAAAATTGGAGAACTTCCATAGATAAGGAACTAGGGATTTATGCTTTATCCATCCTATAAGCACTTATCTTTGTATCCACACTAATTATATACTATTGAGAAAAAGTTTATATAAAATGTGAAAAAGTTGTCAAATTTTTATTATAACTAAAATAAACCTTACTATTAATAGGAAAAAGAAAAATTCACTTTTAATTCTAAACATTTAGCTACTTTTCTATTTATGTTTTCAACTTTTTTTTCCCATTTATTTAAATTTTAAGGTTTTTAAAACTTTACAAAAGTAGAACTTTCATTAAATTTTCAGACCATCTTGTGCATGTGTTAACTTCCATTTGACTTTGTACTATTTGGACCAAAGTGGCCAGGGTAAATACAATTTTTTACAACCCTTTTTCTTATTTTTAATTATTTTCTTTTATGTAATTTTCATTAATGTCATCTATACACTTAAAAGCTTAATAAATTTGACATACGTGTGACCTATACACTTAAAATTTAATAGATTTGACAAAGGTACACGTCACATATGCACTTCAAAATTTAATAGATTTGACAAAAGTACTACTTTTTTTTTTTTTTAGAGTTTGAAAATGTTGAGAACTGAAATAAAAGAAAAGAGAAATATTCAGAATCAAACGGAAAAGTCCATTTACTTTAGTTAAAAAATAAAAGTACATTTACACATGCCATCATCCACGACGTCAGTTGAAAGTACAGTTACACTTACTGAAAATTTAAAGGAATTCAAGTTTAATCAGTGTAATAATCATAGGTTAATTATAATTAACTTCATGAACTTTTCATTTCTCTCTACACTCCTTTTTATTAATTTTTAATTATCATTTTTTCCTCCTCCAAAAACTATATAATGGGAATAAAAAATCGAATTTTGTTCATGCCGGGAGATCGATGCTTATATGGGATTGAACCGAGGCATCCATAAGAGACTAGTAATAATGTCATTTGGATATAAAGCATTAGTTCGGCCAAAAAAAAAAAAAAAAAAAAAAAAGATTAAAGCATTAGCAACTATGTGCTTTATTTAAATCATATTAAATGTCACTCAATGTGAATAACTCAAAGATATATATATATATATAAATATATATATTAGGTGTGAGCGAATAATCTTATCATGTAGAGTATCCACCATATCATATTCAACTACGAAGGTGTTCGAGTTGGTATTGAGGGTATAAGATAGGATGTGAATACGAATTTCGTGAAACCAGCTATTATAGGGTATGGTATGAGGTTTTTATATCCATGCCTACTCTAGAACTTGAATACTAATTTATAGTGGGTACAATTTTTAGAATACCGTATACCTCTCCTACTAAAAATCCTAAAATACTATTAATAAATAAAAATAGCCCTTTTTTATGTTTTAGTCACTTCTTTTTAATATTATCATAAGTAGACTATCTTCCAATAATATAAATTTTAGATGAACTTATATATTTTATTCTTGGAAAAACTTGTTATTTTCATTTTGGAAGAACTTTAATCATACTTGCTTAAATTTCTAAGGATAATGTTTATGTTTTGAAGTTAATTAATACAAAAGTGTCGCAAAAGTTTTTAATTTTGGAATTTACTACGAGTTCTATAATTGTATTTAATATCACATAAATAAGTTCAGCAAGTGTTTGTTAGAGATTTCAACTTACTTATATAAACAAATTCTATATATTATAGAATTTGTGATATTAAAAAATTATTTTTTATATACTTTCTCTATAGGTAATTTATAGTGAATTTATTAAAATAAGGCAACTATATATATTACTATAAATATGAAATTTAAGAAAGAAAGAAAGAAAAATGTATGACTTAGAAAAAATATATTATAGGTATTATAGGGTGTCTTGTACTTTATGTTTTACAAAATATAAAGTACAATGTGAATCTGAGCCTCTGAGGTATTATGATAGATTTCATGTACAAAATTCAATATCTTATACCTACAAAATAGGGTATCTGTAAGGCTTCATATCATATCAAATACCAATCCGGTGGTCTTGTACCCACTCACCCATCGATACATGAGCTTAAGAAGAAAAAAGAGACTAAATAAATAAAAGCTTCCAAGTTACGGTACGAAAACAATTTTGATCGAATTTAATTTACTATAAGATTTTCTTTTGGCCATAATTTACTATAAGATTATAATTATACGAGTTTAAATCTTTTATATATTATTTAGAGGTTGAATTTACAAATCTAAAAGTGTATTAAATAGGATAGCACTAGCGATCTTTTGTATTAAACATAAAGTTGAATTTACATATATCTAAAAACAAAATATCATTAAAAGGAAACAACGTTTATATTAATTTTGCTTAATCCTAATGACAACGGACTTGCATATGTACATATATAAATAGTTTAGATACGGATACGAAACAGGACACGGCACCTTAAATTGCTAGTGCTATACTATTTATACTTTGGCTCTTCAAAAAGTAAATTATACAATAAACTATTGTAAAATGATGCTATAGCACAAGCAAAAGGATATAATTCTACAATACTCTAAAAACTATGAATTCTACAATTAATCATAAAATATAAAAAGCAGTGCATCTAACCCCCTTAAAAAATATTAACACCATAAAATTTATTATGAATATGATACCGGTTCCGTCCTATGTATAAATAACAATTAAATGGCTTTTTAGGCAGTCTCGTCAACCCATTTTTGAGATTTTCCTAATTGATCTAATATCCCAGTAACTAACACAGTTTGAGTTAGATAACTCATGGGTTAAAAAAATAATTATAATTACACATTAACGTAAAAGATTAACTTGATATTAGTCGTAGCAATATCTTTCAAGTGGCAAAATATAAATTATATTTAATATTAAAATATATCTATATTATTTTGACAACTTCAAAAGCAATAAATCTAGCTTAACCTATAGAAAATATTACCTTAGATGGCAATCGAATAAATTGTAAAGTACATGAAAGTATCAAAAACTTTGATTACATAAAGTGCGCCCATCATGCATAACTAAAGCAGTAGTAAAGTAGCAAGCGCTAACCTTTTCGATTTAAATTCAAAAGAAACCGCCCGGAGGAAACTATGGCTAGAATTAAGTAACAAGTCTGAGAGTCTATGATGATGGACGAATAATGTATATTATTTTGGAAATGTGGTGTGAGACAGACAACGTAAGACCTTGAAAACTTTGCATGGAGACAGCCCCTTTTATGCATCTCGGATTGGAAACACCTTCGATAAGTAGACGAAAGGCAAAACAACACACAAACTCAAGGTATATGTCTGGTAGTAAAGTTCACTTCAGGAACCCTGTAACTTTTTATTTGCTTGATACCGTAGAAAAGGTTGTTTTATCGTAGCAAAGGTAAGTTCTTATCCCCCCAGTTTTTCTCCCCGTGATCCACGATGATTGGATGGGGTTGGTGTTTTTTCTGCTACTCATGAAAACTGAAAAACTGAACTTTTTCCCTCGACAGAGGGGGAAAAAAATACTATTCAATTCTTTTTTTTTTTTCATTTCAAAATTTTAATTTTTTAAATATAGAGTCATTTTACAATTTATAAATCATGATGAATAATAACACTTTTCATCTTACAACAATAAAGATTTGTCTAATATTTTTATATATAAAAAAAATTTCTAGTTTTATCTAATAACAACTTCATTTCATGATAATATTATTATCTACTTTATAATTAGCAGTTTAGTACATTTTCAGACTGCAACGAAGGAGTTTGCTTTAGTATCCAAATTAAATTTGTTTTTATTTGTTGATAATTAAATTAATAGAGGAAGGTCACTAAACTTTAAAGACTCAACACTTTCTTTATCCTTATAGAATTGTAAATGAATATTATAAGATGATTGATGAATTAAGGCTTGAATTTCTTTCTTTTTTTTTTTTTGTTCTTGCAAAGGAGAAAAGATTAATGATATCGAGATTTTATTATTTAATGATAATAAAACAACAAATGACTTAAAATGAAAAGAAAAGCATAACAAAATAAAACAATAAAAGGATAAAAAAAAGATGTCAAAATGTTTGTTTTCATCTCATCTATATTTAGTCTGTTTGATCTATTTATGAGTAAAAATTCGTTTTTAATCTGTATCTATTTCTTGAGTCTTGACAAATAATCTGTTTGAAAACAATAGAAAAAAAAATACTAGAACTATAAAAAATTCGGTTTCGAACTGCGAATCGCCCCGAACCTTTCCGGCAGTTCCGTATTCAAAAACTACCCTGTCAGGGACGATTATGAACCGTCGAAGGACCCGTCGGAACCGATGGGTCTTAGCGGTTCGTTCACGTGGAATCGACTGTTCCATCGGTTTCGACTTGCCTAAAAAAAAAAAAATAACACACACACACAGACAATACATGGAATGATTTTGGTGTGGGGGGTAGGGGGCTGTGGTCTGTTTTATTAAAAAAAAAATAATTTGGTTCATGGTTCACGGTCCACGTGGAATCGAAATTGAAACCATCAGAACCGGTGATTTCATGGAACCATGAACCGCCCCGACTCTGAAAATTCTAGTTCCCAATGATTTCAATTCAGGTTTGAAATCGATTCGAACCATGTTGATGTCTAACCTTATATATTGCTGGAGAATTTGGGGTTGAGAAAGGTATATTGTGTGCGAAGGAAGTAGCCTGGCCTCGCAATTACAATGGATTAAGTAATAATAGTCCAACCTGACTTTCTTCTGGTCAACATTGCAGAATATGGTTAAAAAGAAGTTGTACTTTTTTTTAGTAAGCACATCCATATCCGGGTTCTTTACAAACATTTTTAAATGCCACATCAACATTTAAAAAAAAAATTTCATCTCAAAGATCTCATATTTTATCCATAAATTTTTTCATATAAGTTCTTTAATTTTTATTTTATATTTTTATGAATCTCATTTACTTTTATAAATATATTATTTTTATAAAATATTAATAAAATATTTAAAAAAACTTACTTTTTGAGATCCTCTAAGTTGAAGGAATTCTCTAAATTCGTAATTCGTAGGGACCTCAAAAAACAAGATCCCTCGCCTAGACAACTATGCCAAAAACCTCTAATATGGACGCAATAAATACAATGACTGACAATGGTAGAAGTCTGGATTAGGTAACTGGCGAACAAGAGCCTTGTTGAATGTCTCAGGTTCTATTTTATACGTTGTGTATAAAAATATGATCCGTATTTGATTCTGTGTGAATAGTTGATTAATTACTCCCTCTCTTATAAAAATCGGGAACACAAAAATGCTTGGCTTTTGTTTCTTAAAACGAAGTGTTAGGATAATGTGGCAGTAAAATACGATTACGTATTATAAAATTGATGTAAGGTTCTGTAATAACTGTATGGAAAGCCAATAGATGATTTCATTTTTTAGGTTATTAATTAGCTGGGCATTTGATATAAGTCAGTCCTACAAATTCTTTAATGTTTTGGTAAGCATAGAATTATAATATAATTAGAAAAATAAGAAAACCAACTTCCACAAACAAAAACAATTAATTTTCAAAATATATATAGTCGAGTGATGGATTATATCTCATACCCGTGTATTAAAACTAATAAAGATGCTAAATTTTAGTCATTAGAATAATGAAAAAATCAAGCTTACCTCTAAAACAAATGCTTTAGGAACTTTCTGGTGTCAAGTTTGCAAGTTACGAGTTCATTTCACTACCGTGGCTTTAAAAGTTAACCACTAGAAGCAATTAGGTTAAAAGGGAAAAATAATCATCATTTAATACTCAATAATGAGTAGTAGGATGGATTATCATCCAATTTTGAAGAAAAAGCAAGAGACATGTTTGGCAAATGGCAGGTTGGAGGATATTCATCTATTAATATTAGCTCACCATTTCTCTAGTGGGAGAGTTCCAAGAAGTAGCAGACAGTAACAGACCTACCTTAAAGAGAGAGATAAAGGGTATCTATGAAATTGAGAAGCCTTTTGTCCCACATGGTTTATTTCTCGATTAGTGGATCAATGTATAAGCTATAGTTGGAATAAAAAAAGATAAAAACCAAAAATAGTTAGAGCTAGGATGTGGACAAGCTAAGGATTAGATATGGATTAGGTTGATGAGAAGTGGACTTTAACCAACTTGTTGGAGGCCTTTCACTTTGATTGTAAGAAATTGAATTTAGATAGATTAAATGAATCAAGTGAAGTATATGATATAATTAGACAAGTTGGCATAATTAAATTAGTAATAGATTAAGATGAAATTTGAGATTTTGAATCCTTAAAAACTTAAAAATGTTGTTTAAATGTTTAGTGGATTCGTAAATCCTTAAACTTTAGTCAAAATTTCATATCTCTAGTCCCTATCAATTTTGAAATCGCCTGTCTATATAAAAATATCAGTTCTTAACCTAACTCAAATCAAATATCAATTTGATCTAAAATAAGTTCCTAAATTAAGTTTTTATTTTAAGTTCTTACTTTTTAATATATAGATTCTCAAATTATTTCTTAAACACTTCCAAAACTAATGATATTGATTTGAAAGTTTTAAACCTAGTATCATTGCCCTAAAATATCCTTAAGTATAATTATCCTTTCCTTGTCCTTTTTCTTTCCTTTGTTTTCCCTTTACTTTTGTTTCTTTCTTTTCTTTCTTCATTTCTTCCTCCCTTCCTTCTCTTTTTCTTCTTTTCTCTCTTCTATCTCCCCCAAATCTCAATTTCAATAAGTTTAGAAGAGGAATCAAGATTAGAAAAGAAGATATGAAGTAGAAATCAAGTTAGAAATAGCTCTAGCAACAAGAAAAGATTATCAAAATTTGCATATATTTGCTAAAAGATAAGTATAATTGTTTTATTTTGTTTTAATTATTTTTCTGAGTATATTTGATGAATTAATGTTAGTTACATATAGGATTTAAGATGAAACATGTAATCTTATAATATATGAAGTTACAGTTAGAACCTAAGTGAGATTATGCATGTTAAAACTAGATTTTGATGAGTTAGGAAGTGAAAATAGGTATAAAGATATTGTAAATCGTAGTTTTAAGTTTGTATGATGAATATAGGATGTTAGATAATGAAAATGAAATGATCTAGGTTCAAAGTCTACTTAATTTCCATGTGTTTATTTATTTATCTTAATTGTTGAATTGCATGAGCATAGTGATTATGATAGTTGTGTTGCTAATAGTCTAAATGTATTATTTTGCATATGTAGTGAAATTAATATTTTGTTTTATATGCATTAATGAGAGTGTAGTAGAATTATTAATTGTGTCTTTATACATTAAGGTATTAAGTTAAGTTAGATTTATAAAATCAACTTTGGTCTTGCTTAAGGTTAGTTGATAAAGTTCTTAGTAGTTAAGTTAGTAATTAAGCCTATATAAGCCCAAATGAGACTTAAATTCATTCCAAATGCAACCTAAGTTTATATATACCTTAAAGGGCAAATTTGGAATATGTCTAAAGCTAAATTTTGCTTAATTAACCTACTTTTAGGGGTAGCCATTGTTTTATCCGAATTTTACTTTTTCTTTCTTTTCTTCTTCTTCTTCTTTCAATCCAAATTTCAAGTCCAAACCAAGAACAATAGCAAGCTTTAAAAATCAAAGTTCTTTCCAAGGCAAGACATTTACATGTGAGTTGATTCAATTATGATTGCTGTTTTGTTTTCTTTTCTTGTGATGGTTGTATGAGCTTTTGATTAGAATGAGTTTAAATGTTATCTAAATTGTTTGTTCATGCATTGAGATGAGCTAGGAATGTGTTTGTGAGTGTGTGAGTTTGTGCATGTATTGTAGGAGTGATGTGAAGTGTTGGGAGGATATGAAGATGAATTGTGTAGGAAAGTTGAGAATGGATGGAAGTGGAATTGGAAGTGTTTAAATGTGTTGATTTCATGTTTTGAGTTGCTAAGTTTGAGTAGTGTAGATAGGAGTGTGTATATGAAGTTGAAAATGTAGTTGAGGAAGGTTTGAAAGTGTAATAGGATAGAATTTTCGAAGTGGAAAAACAGGGGATTTGTATTCTGTTGTATAGGCCTGTTTTTAAATGTACGCCGGCATCTGGGGTTTCTACACCGCCGGCCCACAGGTGGTGTTGGAAGCCCACAGAATCAAATTTCTTAAGGCCGACCGAACGCCGCCGGCTTTCGCTAGAAAAGTCAGCCGGCGTTCATTCTTTCATATTGTATGCTGGCTGCTGGGAATCAAAGCCGCCGGCGTATGTGTTAAAGCTGCCAGCGTATCTGGGTAAACGGACGGCTTGCACCTCTCTGGACGTTTTGAAAAATTTTGGGTTTTCATTCAACACCGGCTCAAAGCCGCCGGCGTAGTATGAAGGCAGCCGGCATACCCTTGAGCGCTGCCAGTGTTGGCAGTGTTGTTTTTCATAGTATTGAACACCGGCTCAAAGCCGCCGGCGTATTCCCTGCGCTTTTGAATTTTAAAATGCTTTTCTAAAATTTTCCGAAGTTTGTTATTTGAGCAATTAAGTATTTATTAAGCGATTTAGGATATAATAGGACGTTTAAATGCTTTATTATGACTTTGTATTAAATTATTCGAATTTCTTTGATTAATTGTGATATATAGACAATCCTTATGGGCAAAAAAGTGAATCGCACAGCACTAACGTTGTTGATGTTTACGCATAGGTGATGTAATGCCTGATGAGTTAGCTATAACACAGTCAATATTAATAAGGTATAAGCAATAATAAAATTTTGAAAAAATTGCAAACCACCTCCAAAAACTTTAAGAGTAATGCGGATTAACCCGTAGAATTTTTAAAGTAAGATTTTTCACCCATTGAACCTTCAAAAATTAGCACCATTAAGGATACGCCATATTTTCCATTAAAACATACAAAAATTCGAATAATTTAATACAAAGTCATAATAAAGCATTTAAACGTCCTACAAATTCTTTAATGTTTTGGTAAGCAAAGAATTATAATATAATTGGAAAAATAAGAAAACCAACTTCCACAAACAAAAACAATTAATTTTCAAAATATATAGTCGAGTGATGGATTATATCTCATACCCGTGTATTAAAACTAATAAAGATGCTAAATTTTAGTCATTAGAATAATGAATAAATCAAGCTTACCTCTAGAACATATGCTTTAGGAACTTTTCTGGTGTCAAGTTTGCAAGTTACGACATTTTCACTACGTGGCTTTAAAAGTTAACCACTAGAAGCAATTAGGTTAAAAGGGAAAAATAATCATCATTTAATACTCAATAATGAGTAGTAGGATGGATTATCATCCAATTTTGAAGAAAAAGCAAGAGACATGTTTGGCAAATGGCAGGTTGGAGGATATTCATCTATTAATATTAGCTCACCATTTCTCTAGTGGGAGAGTTCCAAGAAGTAGCAGACAGTAACAGACCTACCTTAAAGAGAGATAAAGGGTATCTATGAAATTGAGAAGCCTATTGTCCCACATGGTTTATTTCTCGATTAGTGGACCAATGTATAAGCTATAGTTGGAATAAAAAAAGATAAAAACCAAAAATGGTTAGAGCTAGGATGTGGACAAGCTAAGGATTAGATATGGATTAGGTTGATGAGAAGTGGACTTTAACCAACTTGTTGGAGGCCTTTCACTTTGATTGTTAGAAATTGAATTTAGATAGATTAAATGAATCAAGTGAAGTATATGATATAATTAGATAAGTTGACATAATTAAATTAGTAATAGATAAAGATGAAATTTAAGATTTTGAATCCTTAAAAACTTAAAAATGTTGTTTAAATGTTTAGTGGATTCGTAAATCCTTAAACTTTAGCTCAAAATTTCATATCTCTAGTCCCTATCAATTTTGAAATCACCTGTCTATCTTAAAATATCAGTTCTTAAGCCTAACTTAAATCGAATATCAATTTGATCTAAAATAAGCTCCTAAATTAAGTTTTTATTTTAAGTTCTTACTTTTTAATATATAGATTCTCAAATTATTTCTTAAACACTTCCAGAACTAAGGATATTGATTTGAAAGTTCTAAACCTAGTATCATTGCCCTAAAATATCCTAAAGTATAATTATCCTTTCCTTGTCCTTTTTCTGTCCTTTGTTTTCCCTTTACTTTTGCTTCTTTCTTTTCTTTCTTCATTTCTTCCTCCCTTCCTTCTCTTTCTCTTCTTTTCTCTCTTCTGTCTCCTTTAAATCTCAATTTCAAGAAGTCTAGAAGAGGAATCAAGGTTAGAAAAGAAGATATGAAGTAAAAATCAAGTTAGAAATAGCTCCAGCAACAAGAAAAGATAATCAAAAATTGCATATATTTGCTAAAAGATAAGTATAATTGTTTTATTTTGTTTTAATTATTTTTCTGAGTATATTTGATGAATTAATGTTAGTTAAATATAGGATTTAAGATGAAACATGTAATCTTGTAATATATGAGTTACAGTTAGAACCTAAGTGAGATTATGCATGTTAAAACTAGATTTTGATGAGTTAGGAAGTAAAAATAGGTATAAAGATGTTGTAAATCGTAGTTTTAAGTTTGTATGATGAATATAGGATGTTAGATAATGAAAAATGATATAAAATAAGAGATAAAATGAGTTAAGTTTTGAAGATTGAGAACAAGGCAAAGAGCAGGGGGAATCACATGTTGTGTATTTAGTCGTGCTCTTTATTTTTACTTACCAGAGATGAAATATGACTGGAACACAACCAATTGTATCCAACTGTGCTTCTCTCTATTTCATTTTACACGTATATTTCTAGAACAATACAGCTAAAATACAACTACCCTTATCTCCCCATGTTTCTTTCTAATTAATTTGGGTTTAATGTTTTAAGTAGAACACGGCTAAACACGACATACTATATCTCCTTGTGTTTCTTCTTGAGCTTTCAATGACATGCATATTTATGAAACACAACCGAAACACGACATATTGTATCCTACTGTGTTTCTCTCTAATCTTTGAGTGATAAAATATCAAGTGAAATATGATAGGAAGACGACTTGTTGTATCATGTTGTGCTTCCCAATGGTTTTCAAAATAAAGTAAAATATGACGGGAACATTGCTTGTTATATTTAGCTGTGTTTCTCATATGCTTGTATACAGGTGAAACATGGCTTGTATACCTGTTTTGTTTTTTTATAAAAATTTCAATAAAATAGAAATAAAATAAAAATGGAAAAGATAAATGAAGTCAATGTGTTATATTATTTAAATGATATAATTAAGAATGAATTTAATGAATTTATAGATTTAATAAATAATCGGATTAAATATATAAGTTAAGTATAAAATGAACTTAGTTAATAAATCTAAGTCCAACTTAATTAAACAGACTTTAATGAGATAAAATAAATTAAATTGATTAAGTGTATTTCAACTTGGCTAAGATTAACTTAAAATAGGCTTAATAGCTAATAATTGGCTTAGAATGATATGTTAGGTTATGGAGAATATATTGTTTCAAATATGCTTGCTAGAAATGAATATTTTTAAATATTGAATATGATGATGTTTTTCTTTTTAGAACAAATGTATAAGTGATTATAAATAAAGAGAAAGGAAAATAATTTGACAGACAATAGAAAATTGTTCGTACCTTGACAAGGTGATCTTCGCAGCCATGGCTTGTTCCTACTTAGTATACGATCAAATAGGTTTTTAAAATGAATTTGATATAAATGAATAATTCAATTAAATGCTTATATGAGTTTAATTCTTGAACAGACATGGATACTTGATTTATCATTTGATTCTTCTGAGTTTCTATTTGGATCCCAAATTAATAAGGTACACAGTGACATGCTTGTTGTCTGTTAGGATAGGCATCTCTAATAAACTAAAACTCAAAGATGGCTTAATAATTAATGAGTGCTGCTTGTATGTTTCATTTAATTCGGTCCGGAGAGTGGCAACCTTGTTTGGAGCCAGGAACTGTGGTTAATTGCTTAGATCATTCCCATCATGATGCAGTAACATTCATAAGTGACTCGACGATTAGCTAAAGGGGCAAATGATATCGACATAATGTTTACTTAAGCTTGGAGTGATGTAATATGGTTTAGTTCACATTTATGGGCACGACTAAACTAGATAATGTTATGGATTGAGATTAAGTAAAGATGAGTAATGATTGTGACCTCCAGATGAGGCTATTTTTCTCGTTTTCGATTAGATATAGAAGATATAGGTATCTAGGCTGCTTATTAACTCCCTAAGTAGTTGCTGTTACTTAGGACCCCTAGGTTCCTATAGATTGTTCTAGAGTATGAGTACTCTCGTGTTGCTTGATTTACTTTAATAAAAAGATAATAACATGTTGTTTGATACATTGCATTTAGTTTAAACTTGTGTGTCATCTCGTGTGTGTTTGTTGCTATTGCACTGGGCTTCGGCTCATTTTTTTCTCTTTCTAAGTGATGATGTGATGGTGATGGTGATGATGATGATGATGTTTGGCTCGGGTATGGGTGATCTAGAGGTTTGAGATGAGAGATCAAGTGAGATGGGGATGATGGATTATTTGTAATTGTTTTTATTTATTTATTTATTTTTATATAAGGAACTAGATTTATCTTTTGAAATTGTATTTTCTTTAAGGGCTTAGTTATGAAGCCCATGTTTATAATAAGATTTGAAAGCTTTGTTTTTGAGAAAGTTCATCTACTTTGGTATGAGTCGAAGCTATGAATGTTTATATAAAATTGTTTTCCTATTACAAATCCAGTTATCTCCAGAGTCTAATTAAACGATTTCAAAATTTAAAAACAGTTAGTAATGTTCAACATAAACATATCTTTAAAGGAAGCTTGTACATGTAATACTTAGGACATTATACGTAGCGATTGTATAGGCCTTGATTCAATTTAGGGAGTTACTATTATTAAAGATACAGTTTGCCACATTAGCTGATATGTGGTATGTTCTTATTCATTAATGGTGCCACGTCTGCTAACAAAGATAACGGAGTAATCTATGTAGTAACGGTGAACACGAAAAGTAGAAATGGATAGCAAATTGACTAATTGAAAGTTTAGGTAGTTAATTGAATATTTAAGTAAGGTTGAGGTAGCATTCATGATATTAGCCTAATTGAAATTAGATATATTAATGTGCGCTAATCACATATAGCTGTTCACTTATTAATACATAATAAAACGAGAATGAACAAGAATTGGCATGGATGCAGAGGAAAAGGAATGAGTGTGCGCCTCAACTGTTACCTGGCATCCAAGCAAAATCCATTTAGAGCTTTGGTGTTGTATTGTTTGGCACTAAGATAGAAGTTGAAGTCAGGATTCTGTTACAATTACTTGGAAAGCCTCCAAAAGATTGTGACTTTTCATGGGAAACAATGCTTTATGGACCAAGATCAGCATGCTGAATTGGGATAGGACATTTCGAGGAATATTGCATAAGATCTTTCAGGCATAGAATTTAAAAATTTCAAAAAGGGGTTACTTGCTTTGCAAACAGCACCCAAGCTAGAATGTAAAAATTTAGCCATCATGGAATGAATTTACAGGATATTTGAATATAACTTAGTGCAAGACCCTATATCGCGATGAAGCAACCCAAAAGCTGGATTTTATTTCCTGGAAGAAACTGCTGCAAGTTAAAACCACAAATCATCTTTTTATGACAAGCAATGCAAGTTTAAGATCAATCGAACTAAAACATATGAGATGGACATTAAAATCACTAAAATTAATATTCATTGTAGCTTGTAGAATCATAATAACAATTTAGAGTGCTTGCAATCTCATTCTAGCATAAGCCATTTTAGAAATTTGATCAGTCTTTTCCAGACCCAATCCCAAATTTCTCTTACACAATCGCATCAGATATGAATAATGATAAGACCAAAAAAGAAAAAAATTTGAAAAAATTTTCATGGGCAATTGAAATTTCTATCATTTTCTCGGTGATTTCGCATGATGGAGCTGCTCACCTTATTCAATTCGATTGATGGAAAACTCAGGAACGGTGCGAAGGTAGAAGAGAGTGATTTCTTGCAGAGTGGTGGGCATGCACTAACTTGGATGGTTGGGACTTGGGACTGGACTGGGGAAGAGTGTTGTTCGGGTGACCGACTACCTCTTATTGTCGGGTCTAAAAAAAAAAACGAAACATTTTTACTTCATATATATTAACATATCTTAGATTTTTTTTAGGGATAATCACAAGCAAATAATCGGTTTTTTCCGTTTTGTAAATATGTAACATATACCTTTTATTAGTAAATATTAATGTTATTTATTTGGATACACGTGTCAATTTTTAATTACTTTACGATATGTAATTTAATAAAAGAATATTTTTTTCTTGGTATTCTTACACTAACATAGTTACTTAGGGTAGTTTGATTTTTAGGAAAATATCTTTTGACTCTTTTCATTTTTTTATGTTTGTTTAAAAAAATTAAATAATTATTTGAAAACAATTTCTTTATTATGGAAAATAGAGATTTATAACTTATTTTGAAACAATAACTTACAAACTATAAGTCGTTTTTCTATCAATTTATGATCTTATCAACCAATAATTCATTATCCAAAGATATTTATAATTAATTCTTTAATATTTTTTATTTAGATATATTTATTTTTTATTATAAAATATGTATTTTTTAACCTTTTTATACTTAATATATATGAGTTGGAGATAATTTCTCCCTTACACATATTCTAATTGGATAAAAAAAATAACAAAAATACTATTATAGTATCGTATTCAATACATGCAATATCATTGAAAATGAGTATGGCATATTCGCATGTGTTAACTGTGACACTAAAGTTGCATTTATTACATGCAAGATTCATTAAAAATGCTTTGTTGCACGTAATAAATGCGACACAACAATTGTATTTTGATAATTAGTTTTGTATAATTAATATTTTGTAATTTTTTTAAATGATGGTGGATATGAGTTTCACCATATGAGTTGTCTTGAAATTATATAAATATAAAAAAACTATTTTCATAAAATTAGTCAAACATTTTGAAATATGCTACTTTTTAGGAAGGTATTTTCAAAGAAAAACATTTTCCATTAACAAATAATTTTCCTCAAAACAATTACCACTCATTTACATAGAGGAATGGAATAGAGGAGAATAGAAAAGTTATGTATTAGGAATGATATTACTGGTAATATACTAGGAATTATATATTACCTTATCTATTTCATCCAAGGTTCTATTGCCAGAGATACATTATCCAACATTTACTTTAATTTATTAATTATAGTGTTAAATTGGGAATAAAATTAAAAATGCCATTATATCCTTATTTGGATAAAAAAGTAAGAAGTATATAAATATGCTCATATACCCATACACATACTCACACACATATGCAATTCATAGCAAATACATTATATATAAATAAATAAATATATAATTTATATATAATATATAATGCATACATATATACAATATATATAGATTATGTGTTAGTCCATATGTTATACATGCACATATATATAACATATAACTTATAAAATGTAATATATATGTATATATAACTTATGCATACAACTTATATAATTTATCAATGTCCTATTATTTGCCATTTATACAATATTTATAATATCTAGATTATTAATTTATGTATTTTTTGACATTTATATATATGTATATAAATAATAACTTATAAATAAAGATGATATATTATATAACTTATAACTTATATATATGAATTATAGCTTATATATATATATCTTATAATTTAAAAGATATAATACATATATAAATTATATACATAAAACATGACTAATAAAATATAACTTGTATAACTTACATATGCAACTTACATATTTTGTCAATATCCCATTTACTTATTATATAGATTACATATATAATACATAGCATTCATATTTAAAATCTCTAGATTATATATTTGTACTTTTTATACATATTTATGACTTATATATATAACCGATATATCATGTAACTTATATATATAACCTATTACTTATAAGTTATAGAGCATACATATAAACTATTACTCATAACTTATACTTATAAAGTATAACTTCTATATATAACCTGTAACTTATATAACATAAAACATATATAACTTATAACTTATATACAACCTAGGTGTTTTATTAATATACTATTCATTTGTCACATAGCTAATATATTCATAATCTCTAGATTGTTTATTTATATTTTTTTAAACCGAGTATATATATATATATATATGTATAACTTACAACTCAAAACTTATATAATAATGAAAATTATATATATATAAAATATTACTTATAACTAATTTACATGAAATATAGCTTAATATATAACTTTTATATATTGCATATATACAAGTTATGAATTATAACTTATATCTATTATTCAACTGTAATAATAAACCATTTATACAATATTCATAATCACTAGATTATGTGCTTATATATTTTTAGATATTTATGTATATATGTATATAAATCATAGATTATAAATAAAAGTGATGTATTATATAATTTATAAATTATATATATAACTTATACATATATAACATTTATGTATATCTTATAACTTATATATATTAATTACAGCTTATATATATAACTTATACCTTATAAAACATAAAATATATATAACTTATATACATAAAATTTAATTTATTTATTTACAACTTATAAATTATATATACAACCTACATATTTTATCAATATCCTATATACTTGTTATATATATAACATATATAACACATAATATTTATATTTTAAATCTCTAGATTATATATTTATATTTTTTTTATAACTTAAGTCTGTACAATTGATATACTATATAACTTTTATTTCTTACAAATTGTATATATAAACTATTACTTATAAAACATAAAACATATATAACTTGTAACTTATATATATATAAGTTATAACTTATAAGTGTGTGTGTGTATAATTTAACTTACACGTATAACTTAGATATATAACCCATGTATTTCATCAATACACTCTTAGTTTTTTATGTATAAACATATATAGCTCATATATTTATAATCTCTCTAGACTATGTATTTATATTTTTTTTAAGAATGAGTTATATATATATAACTCACCACTTATATATATATATATAATAAGTAAATCATATAACTTACATATATATAACTTATAACTTATATATTTATATAAATCATGTATATAAAATATTACTTATAACTTATCTATATGAAATATATATATTGTACTTACAAATTATATATACAAGTTATCAATTATAACTTATATATAACTTATATATTTATCATTGCATAATATTTTTTCATATATAATTCTATAATGCATATATTAACATATATAATCCACATATATTACTTATATATTTTATATACAAGTTATGACTTATATGGATTGTTATAGAACATAAGTTATGTGTTATATGTATATGTTCTATATAATCTATATTGTAGATTTGTACATGATTTGCCAAATCTTATCAGTATAATAAATAAAGAATGACACAATCGTATTTAAAAAGAAGGGTTTTATGTATTATTATGGTATATTTATCAATGACTAAATTTACGTAAAATAGTAACATCTTTTAAATTTTGATTCCTATTGGAGAGGGAATAAAGAGGTAATAAAAAAAAAAACTATATGGTAGGTGGTTTTTTTACTTCCTCTACACAAGGAATATAAAGATTACTAGTAATAAATACGCCCAATTTATGCAAGTAAACAAGATAATAAATTGATTTCTAACAATGATTATTCTATTCCCCCTCTATTTTCTTTAAGTAAATGGGCCATTAGTAATAATACGCAGGTTGTGAAATTGCAATAATGCAAATGCACACGTTATATTTTTACAATTTTCTTTTTTTCTTTTTATATTGTGCTTATCCCATTATAAGTTATATCCATACTTATTTTTTTTTTTTGTATTTCGAGCTACCTATTTTACTCTTTAATCATTTAATGACTCCTGCTCCACAATTCACCTTTTATAAATAGTAATTTTAGAGGGTGACTTTAAATTCACAAAATCCATAGTCTAAAAACTTTCCAGTTTATGCAAACTAGCAAATAGACACCCACAATGCGTGTGTGAAAAAATTAATTTTAATAATAAAGTTATATATAAATTATCAAAGAATTACTAAATGTAGTAATGTTATGGAAAAATGAAAATAATTATAAAGATTGATGAAAGAAGTATATGTTGCTTGAATTAAAATTGTAATCCGATATTTTAATGCAAAAATTATATGTAATGCCATATAATTATATATTTAAAAATATTAATGGCAAAAGGAAAAAAAAAAAATCTATCACCATTCTAATTTAAGGTGCATTTAATAATCTTGAAACATCTTCTCATGAATCACCTTAGATTGAGAGCTTGATGTACAACTTTAACTTTTGTTATATGTATAAAAGGAAAAAAAAAATTACGTGCTCTTAAGGGAAAAAAAAAGGAAAACAATTCTCCATCATTTCTCCAATAGTTCAGTGTGCAAATAATAAAGCGTCCTTTTTCCCCTTGACATGAAAAACAAATTAATGTTATCAAGATTTAGAATAGGTATGATTAAAATGAGAATTACTCTACTCAATTCAATCTACATTAAATTGCTTGGCAAAACACATACACGCACACATTAAATTGCCCTTCAATTCTTTACCTTGTTGGAATCTAATTTCTAATAAACCACAATTCTTTTGCATAGAGGTAAAAAAAGCATTAGAATGCTATATTTGTGGCAAAGAAATGCATTGCACCAAAAGATAAAAGATCAAGGAAAAATAGGCTTAACAACTCACATAATTACCTGAAACTTCCAAATAGCCTAATGATCCTTTAGTGAGGAAGTGTTTTTCCATTTATTGGCCCAATCTTCAAGTAATTAGTGATTATATTGATTTAATTCGGACTTGGTTCTTATAAATTGTCGTAATGTTCCACAGGATTAGAAATCTTTGTAAAAAGATAAGAAAGTTGATCATATTCCTAATATATAAAAAATTAATAAAATTATTCAAAAGTATAGAAAAATGAGATAACAATAGAACGATATTCCAAAGAAGGAGATTTGAGTATGAAATTTAGTGTAATGAAAAGGTGAAATTGTGTAAGAAATGGAAGAGAAGGGACTCAACATTCAAAATGACGTTTACGTAAATAGCAAAATGACGACGGTATAAATCATATAGAAACTGTCATTTTGTTCTATATTATTGCCATTTATGTAATTCCTTACGGTTTAATAATTTTAAAATAACTATCATACATTATAATATAATTTTTTTGACACGAATGATGCGGTTTACCTTTAATAGTAATAGATATGGAAATATTCATACTAGTGCACCTTTAGGGACCTAAGCTGGATATGATTAGCTCAATGACATATTCCTCTTATAAGAAAAATAAAGAAGTAAACCCGAAATTCCAAAAACCATGCAATCAAACAACACGAACTCGCTCCCTCACCTTTAACCACTTGTAGTCTTAATGGAGGTTCATATGGGATTCTAATAACAAATGTGTCAATGACACATCCTACATAAATCCAATTCCTGTTCTGATTTATGTTATTGATTTTCAACCTCTTATATACTTTACAAAACAGAAAGTATATAAAAAGAAAATTGCCTCTTTTCGATATGATATGATTATATACTTTACAAAAAAGCAAGTATATAAAAAGATGGAAAAAATTTTCCCTTTGATTATCGAACAAGAAGAAAAGATTGAATAGCTAATACACACCATTTGCACAAACATGTGATGGAAATTATCAATCATATTGTAACACATGAAAGAGATGATGGGTAATTTCTAAAATGGGAAAATGCCAAATTTAATACCTGAACATTATATAAAAATTTAATTTGGTACTTGAATCCTAAACTTTGAAATAGTCAATATAATATTCAATCAAAGTTTCTGTGTCTATTTATACTACCTTACTAATATTGTTTACTCTGTTTACTCACGTGAAAGAAACAGTTTATCGACGCTAGATAGCATTAAAAAATACAATGATATCTTTCCTTTTCTATATTTGCAAATAAAGCAAATTTTGTTAAAGAGGTAATAAAAATAACTACAAAAAGTTTGATTGATATTAAATTAATCAATGCAAAATTTATGTACCAAAGTTGACATTTACTCATTCTAAAATAGTTATCAAAATACAGTTACATATTGAAAAAAGATTGGTATTTACTTATTATGTACATGATACTCACTGTTTGTATTACCACTAAAGATCAAATAGAATTTCGAGACACCTTTTAACATCTTTCATTTTTGGAGTTGCAATATCATTCTACCATAAACTACTATTAGATCACAAGTTTACTCTACACAACCACACATATATAAATAATGATAAGACCAAAACGAGGGAAAAGGGAAAAAAAAAAGTAAAAAAGGAAGAAAGAAGAAATTTAAAAATTTTTTCAATGGATGATAGAACTTTATGCTATCATTTTCTCGGTAATTTCGTCTGATGGAGCTGATCACCTTATTCGATTCAATGCGAAACTCTACAACGGTGCAAAAGAGGAAGAGAGTGATTTCTTCCGGAGCGGGATGGACTAGGTAAGGAGAAGAGATAAAGTGTTGCGATCGATCCGATCCGACCCGACTATGAGCTATTCGTTTTGTCATCCCTAGATTTGTATATATTTCTTCTTTCTTCTTCTTCTTTTTAAAATTTTTTCCCTATGTGTGTGTATATATTAGAATAGACCAAGAATAGGAACTGACTCATCTTAATAGGAAATTAATGTTTTGTACCACCGAATAGGGTTAAAGGAAAAGAAAAATTCTAAAAATCAAATGGGAGGGAAAAAAAATTCCAGAATTACCATAGTTGAAATCATGCAAGCACAATTTCAAAGATAACACACTATAATTTAAAATGAAATCATTTCTTACTATTGTATTTCTCGATTTCTTTTCCAAGTTATTAAATTTGTATATTTTTCCTAAAACAAACATTTAGAGGTAAAAGTATTGCGTAATAGTAGGAGAAAAAGAGAGAGAGAGAGAAATTATCTTAAGTTGAAACGTATCAGCAAAAGAAAGATAGAAGTACACAAAAGAAAAGAACAATCAATTACCCAGTACCCACCACCACCTACAATATTAAATAAAATCAGCTTTTTGATGTTTATTTCTCGGAAATTAGAACACATTGTGAATCAGTTTGATCATAAAGTAAATCACATGACACATGACATTTGAGTAAATAAATCATGCCAAACACGCAACATTCGGTAGATATCATACATCATATGTAATATACATATCATGTGTAATTATTAATAATATTTTAATATATAAATACATGAATTAATGATTATTTTAAAAATTACTCGTGTACATTGGTGTGCATACCTACTGGATATGGGTTCATATCTAAACCTTTACGACAGGATGGTTCGTACAAAGGTGGGCTTCTTTGAATCAGTTCTAACCTGCTTAGATATGCCAAAATGTGCCATGAGAAGCCAGACATGAGTGAGAAACTCTCCACCACAACTCAACTGCCTTGCATGAATATCTCCACTGCAATGATAAGCAGAATATAAAAGGGCCTCTGTCCAAAAATCAATAATCAGCTCCCATTGCTTGATTAGTGAAAGACGCCTTGCGCATATCTGTGATGCAAGATGACATGCATGAAACAACGCCACGGACTCTTTCCTTCCACCTTCAATAATTTGTGGGTTTACTGTAGGTTCAAATGGTAAGTCTAATAACATATGGCACATCCTACATAAATCCAATTCCTGTTGTGATTCATGTTCTTCATTTCCGAGGTTGTTCCATCATTGCAATTGCAGCCAAATGGTTCTCCCTCCTCGTGCTTGTATCTTTTTCCAAGTCCTATCCATTCTTTGAAATTCTTGGTCTTACGAGAAAGGATTCTTGAGCTTTGATTTTCAAAAATTTTCGAGCCTCCAAATGTGTGTGCTCATAATAATTTTCTCTCGTGCCTGCTATCGCCAAATATTTAAGTCACAACTTCTAAAATGGATATGAATGAATCAAACAGAGTTAATGGGTGTTTAGAGCAATAAGAATTTTTCACCTTTTCAAACAAATGTTTTTCCCTTAAGAGATATGGCTGTTTGTTTCGTGGTTTTCAGTGGTTTTGATATTTATTTTTGTAGTTTTTAAATAAATTATTAAAAATAGATATATAGATCAGATGTAAATATGATACAAATGAAAATTATACGATGCAAACAAATCAACGTCAATTTAAAAAAAAAAACAAGGTAAAATTTGTTTTGAGGCTCTTAATAAGGGTCTAAGTAAACCCATTAACCAGACTCTAATAAACTTATAATTTGATATTAACATTTCTGAATACAGAAAGGCATTGTTCCTCTAAATCTGGAAATTCTAGCGCGGCCCTTTATTGACCGACTTGAAAGATTCATTATTAGTTTGAGGAAAATTAAACATTTTCTTAATTATTATTTATTTAATGAAAGAAAAAAAATAAAAGTTGAGTAAATAGTCTTTATTCCCTTTAAACTTTTCATAATCTGTATTTTTCCTTTCACTAAAAAAAAATTGTTGATTTAGCTTCATTTTTAACTACCAGTACATGATTTAACTATAGAATTAGTCCTATTAATTAAATGTTGAGGTAACATCTGTGTATTTAGAGTAAACAGTAGTTGAATTAGAGTAGTTGGACTTAAAGATGATATATTATCAATAGTCAACACTCCAAAAGAAGAGAAAATTGTAGAGTATTTTTATCCCTCTTAAGTCAAGAATTCAGGGATTACATTGTAACTAGCCTAATGAATTATGCTGATCAATCAATTTTGTTCAATGATATTCTTTTACACTTATCAAAATATGTAATTATCTATAGAATCAATCATAAAAGAGGGTTCATAGAACATCAAAGAATTCTAATTTTGTGTGGAACAATTATTATAAGGAATGAGAAAGGTTGACGGTATCCTTAGATCCTTAGACATTCGGTGTAATGAAACTTTTCCGATTTTTTTATTTTTTAATTAAGCTATGTATAATTTATTAAAAAAAAACTTTAAAAATATAGAATTTTAGAGATCCTTTTCCAAATTCATAATTTTGGATTTTAAGAAGGAAAAACGTCAAATTTGGTAACTGAATTTTGTATAAAGCTTTCAATTTGGTGGACTTGATATTTGAAGTGGTCAATTTAATATTAATTTTAATTTTTTATGATTATTTTTATTGCCTCATTAATATTGTTTGCTATGTTTCTTGATGTGGATAAAACAACCTATCTGTGCTAGATGGCATTATGAGTATTAGTAAAAATTCAATGATATGCTGCCTTGTCTACGTTTGAAAAAAAGGAGGCAATAAAAATAGATATAAAAAATTTGACTAAGTATTAAATAAACCACTTGAAAATTTAGGTATTAGATTGGATTTTCTGCAAAGTTCAAGTAATCATATTTATCTTTCTTAAAATGAAAAAGGAAAGTAAAGTATCATAAAATAACCACTAATAACTTTTTCAACAACAATAATATCAAGTGCAAGATGGAGTATACAACAATTAATGAGAACTTTAGACTGGTGATCTTACCGGGGGGCAACATAGCTGGTTTGTGGACAAGCAAATAAATGATATATTTTGAGAGAGTCCTGCTCATCTCACACAAACTCTTGATTTTATAATCATTGTTATTGTTGATGCGTTTCCGATCCTTGTAATATAGAATCTCGGTTGCAATATGCCAAATGACGATACTTTGATGAAAATCTTGCTCAGGAGTACTCCAAATCAAATCGTCAAGACCCTTCTCACTTAGTAACTGGGTTGCCGTATAAGCTGGTAACCATGGCCGCCTTCTTCCAGTAATTGGATGCCCTTCAGCTCCTATATCTTTTAGCATCTCGACTCTTCCCTTCAGATAATCAAAAATCATTATGCTCAATTCGTCATGCAACGGTACGTAAGTGACAGAAAAATATTGCTTCGTCTTCTCATATAACTTCTTGAGGTTGGAAATACATGAGAATGGTTTTGGGGTTTCATTGATGACAGCAAACCCAAGGATATTAAATTGAGATAATTTTTTTGACCACCTATGGTCTTCAGTGGTGAATCCCAACCAACCAAGTCCGTGGTGCTTTTTTATATACGAAACCATTCGGTACCCCAAACTCAGTTTCTTTTGGATCAACGAAGCATACATGTGATCCGAGGAGAAAACTTGGATTATCGAATGTATCTCATTTAGCAAAAGACCAAGGATCACCATAAATGTGATGGAGAGATCAAGTTTTAAATCATGCATATCATACGCGCGTTTATACACCATGCAAAATGCTACTACCACCACTGGGGTTAAAACCATTGTAGTGATCTTACTAATTCTACCCCAACTTTTGTGAATTATGCCGACCTTTGTGTATAGTGATTCAAACATCAGATTTAGTTCGATGCCGATGATGTTAAATGCACGTACAGGCGTCATTGCGGTGAGTGAGGACTTGATTTCTTTTAGCGCCTTTTCATGGACAATGAGACCAGCAAACAAGTCCTCGAAAACTTTGTGCCATTGCTGAGCAACAAAAACTACGTCTTCAGGCTTCTCCAAGTTGTTTCTGTGAAGCGCTACACCATCTGAGGCTTCTCTCTCAGTATAAAGTTTAACCCAACCACATATCCCTCTTTCTGTTTCAAATTAAAATACTGGATTAATCTGGAATACAAGAAACCTGATGGAGGCAAGTCGCGAATTTCATCCTTACTAGCATGAAACAAGGACAGTGTCCTTTCGTGGTTCTTAAGAATCCCAATTACGATGATCGCAGCCGTGATATAAGAAAGTGGGGAATTTGACAATGCCAAGAAGTAAATGTAACAAGTCCATCCAATCTGCACAGAAACCCTAGCAAAATGCCTTAACCACAGATCATTGTCTTCCAAGGAATAGGCAGTGATGGAGTCTGAACCTCCAAGGTGTACCAAAACAGTGGATGCCCATAACGCGACTAGCCCGTGTTTTTGCTCAACAGCAGCACTGGTGGAGGTGGTGTTTTGATCCTTCAAGCTGGAAAGCCAATTTGAAATGACTCCAAGAGTCAAAATTGGTATGGAATCGGCTGTTAAATAAGTGATCCAAACTACGATTTGGATCCATGATCTCTGTGTGGTCTTTCTACGGGCGCCAGTAGGGATAAGAATTATTTGCAATAGAAGACTAGAAAGTACTAGGAAGCGAACCTCCCAGTCCTTCAAATGCGTGCGAAAACTATCCGGAATCATGTGCCACATCATTTCCTTCATTAATCAAACCAAACAAATTATAATGTTAACATTTGACGAGCATTTAAGGATTATAATTATTTATTGGTCCCATAACATGTGTTCCTGTAGCATATGTTAGGACTTATTGATATATTTCACCCGGGGGGAGCAAGTGGCCCCGTTAAAATTTGGAGCCTACTATATATCTACCCTGCATGCTAGGGTAAGTTTTTAGTAGACATTGAAGGTTGGAGAATTATTTCCAATTCTTTTCCTTTTTCGAGTATGTTCTCACAACTTAGGTATAATAAGGCACAAAATACAATATCTTCATATCCTATTCCCATATTACATTTTAAGGTATCTATGATACAGTTTCAAAATACTTTGTACCTATCTTATAAAATTCTTCATTGACAATATTTGAGCATAACAAAATATAATAGTTTCAGCTTAATAAATACTTTAAGGTCCTAACTCATTTGTCCATTATACAGGTAAATATCTTAAAGTATATTGCATCTTTTCTTAGTTTGTCATATCTTATTTTCTTCCTTAGGTATTACTAATCCTAATCACCCACTGAAATCCTTTTTATCTTCCATTTTCTTTTTGCTAAGAGCTAAACAATCTCAGTTCATTTATTTTCATCTTCCTTCATTATTTTTTATATTTCTTAACATATACTAGTGGATGTTACATCACAATGCAAATGCATATTTAAATTTGTTAAATGAGTAAAATATTAATTATAAAATAATTTCATAATTATTATATACATCAAAGAAAAAGATTAGAAATTAAAAAAAATTAACACATTATAAAGTATTCTTAAAATTAATTTAAGATGCACTAATCACATTTAATATGTATAGAAAAAAAGAAATGTATAATTATTGTAATACATAACTACGTAACATTTTCCAAGATTGAAAATGATAGGGTTGAAAAATTAAATTATTAAAATTTAATTTTTAAAAGAAATGTATAGTTATTGAAATACATAACTATGTAACATTTTCCAAGATTGAAAATGATAGGGTTGAAAATTAAAATATTATAATTTAATTGTTAAAAGAAATGTATAAGTATTGCAATACATAGCCATGTAACATTTTTCAGGATTGATAATCATAGGGTTTTTTTTTTTCCACTAAAAAAATGATAGGGTTGAAAATTAAATTATTATAATTTAATTTTTATTTTAGTGCTTGTTATTGTAATTATTATAATTGTTAGAAAAAGGTTGAAAATTGATAAATGAAAAAGAAAAAAATTAATGACAATGGGTTCGAGAATTTGTAGTCCTTATTGAGAGAGAGAGAGTTACAATAGAAGTAGTTATGTGTTAGTGGGAGAGGGAGAAGGAGATAGCTATGTACAATAACAGGAGTTATATAAGGAGAAGGTGGGATGTGAACATTTACTCTTATGAAAGGGTAACTTTGGAAATTCACAATGAAAAAATAATTATAAAGACACCAAACATCCTCCTTTTGCTACAATGATATAGATAGATATGATTAAATTATTGAGGATTACCAAATTTGACGTATATTGGTTACAAATATATAGATTAAATGACATATTATGGGACAACTTACATTAATATATATATATATATAAACATAATATAAAATATGATAATTTTTTTTTGTCAATTTCCATTAAATACCCTATATTCTTTAAGTTCTACATGGTACAAGATTTCATGTTGTTCTAGATATATTAGATATACTCTAGATCCAAAATTGGAGAACTTCCATAGATAAGGAACTAGGGATTTATACTTTATCCATCCTATAAGCACCTACCTTTGTATCCACACTAATTATATACAATGAGAAAAAGTTTATATAAAATGTGAAAAAGTTGTCAAAATTTTTATTATAACTAAAATAAACCTTACTATTAATAGGAAAAAGAAAAATTCACTTTTAATTCTAAACATTTAGCTACTTTTCTATTTATGTTTTCAACTTTTTTTTCCCATTTATTTAAATTTTAAGGTTTTTTAAACTTTACAAAAGTAGAACTTTCGTTAAATTTTCAGATCATCTTGTGCATGTGTTAACTTCCATTTGACTTTGTACTATTTGGACCAAAGTGGCCAGGGTAAATACAATTTTTTACAACCCCTTTTCTTATTTTTAATTATTTTCTTTTATGTAATTTTCATTAATGTCACCTATACACTTAAAAGCTTAATAAATTTGACATACGTGTGACCTATACACTTAAAAATTTAATAGATTTGACAAAGGTACACGTCACATATGCACTTCAAAATTTAATAGATTTGACAAAAGTATTTTTTTTTTTTTTAGAGTTTGAAAATGTTGAGAATGAAATAAAAGAAAAGAGAAATATTCAGAATCAAACGGAAAAGTCCATTTACTTTGGTTAAAAAAAAAAAGTACATTTACACATGCCATTATCCACGACGTCAGTTGAAAGTACAGTTACACTTACTGAAAATTTAAAGGAATTCAAGTTTAATCAGTGTAATAATCATAGGTTAATTATAATTAACTTCATGAACTTTTCATTTCTCTTAACACTCCTTTTTATTAATTTTTAATTATCATTTTTTCCTCCTCCAAATACTATATAATGGGAATAAAAAATCGAATTTTGTTCATAGCCGGGAGATCGATGCTTATATGGGATTGAACCGAGGCATCCATAAGAGACTAGTAATAATGTCATTTGGATATAAAGCATTAGTTCGGCCAAAAAAAAAAAAAGGAAAAAAGATTAAAGCATTAGCAACCACGTGCTTTATTTAAATCATATTAAATGTCAGTCAATGCGAATAACTCAAAGATATATATTATAGTGTGAGCAATAATATCTTATCGTGTAGAGTACCCACCATATCATAATCACCTGCGAAGGTGTTCGAGTTGGTATTGAGGGTATAAGATAGGATGTGAATACGAATTTCCTGAAACCAGTTATTATAGGGTATGGTATGAGGTTTTTATATCCTGTGCCTACTCTAGAACTTGAATACTAATTTATAGTGGGTACAATTTTTAGAATACCGTATACCTCTCCTAATAAAAATCCTAAAATAGTATTAATAAATAAAAATAGCCCTTTTTTATGTTTTAGTCACTTCTTTTTAATATTATCATAAGTAGACTATCTTCCAATAATATAAATTTTAGATGAACTTATATTATTTTATTCTTGGAAAAACTTGTTATTTTCATTTTGGAAGAACTTTAATCATACTTGCTTAAATTTCTAAGGATGATGTTTATGTTTTGAAGTTAATTAATACAAAAGTATCTGAAAAGTTTTTAATTTTGGAATTTACTACGAGTTCTATAATTGTATTTAATATCACATAAATAAGTTCAGCAAGTGTTTGTTAGAGGTTTCAACTTACTTATATAAACAAATTCTATATATTATAGAATTTGTGATATTAAAAAATTATTTTTTATTTTTCTATAGGTTATTTATAGTGAATTTATTAAAATAAGGCAACTATATATATATTACTATAAATATGAAATTTAAGAAAGAAAGAAAGAAAGAAAAATGTATGACTTAAAAAAAATATATTATAGGTATTATAGGGTGTCTTGTACTTTATATGTTTTACAAAATATAAAGTACAATGTGAATCTGAGCCTCTGAGGTATTACATGATAGATTTCATGTACAAAATCTAATATCTTATACCTTACAAAATAGGGTATCTGCAAGGCTTCATATCATATCAAATACCAATCCGGTGGCCTTGTACCCACTCACCAATCGATACATGAGCTTAAGAAGAAAAAAGAGACTAAATACATAAAAGCTTTATGTTGAAAAAAAATACATAAAAGCTTCCAAGTTACGGTACGAAAACTATTTTGATCGAATTTAATTTACTATAAGATTTTCTTTTGGCCATAATTTACTATATGATTATAAATATACGAGTTTAAATCTTTTATATATTATTTAGAGGTTGAATTTACAAATATCTAAAATTGTATTAAATAGGATAGCACTAGCAATCTTTTGTATTAAACATACAAATATCTAAAAACAAAATATCATTAAAAGGAAACAACGTTTATATTAATTTTGCTTAATTCTAATGACAATGGACTTGCATATGTACATATATAAATAGTTTAGATACGGATACGGAACAGGACACGGCGCCTTAAATTGCTAGTGCTATCCTATTTATACCTTGGCTCTTCAAAAAGTAAATTAAACAATAAACTATTGTAAAATGATGCTATAGCACAAGCAAAAGGATATAATACTACAATACTCTAAAAACTATGAATTGTATTAATCATAAAATGTAAAAAGCAGTGCATCTAACCCCCTTAAAAAATATTGACACCATAAAATTTATTATCGAATATGATACCGGTTCCGTCCTATGTATAAATAACAATTAGAATGGCTTTTTAGGCAGTCTCATCAACCCATTTTTGAGATTTTTCTAATTGATCTAATATCTCAGTAACTAACACAGTTTGAGTTAGATAACTCATGGGTTTAAAAAAATAATTATAATTACACATTAACGTAAAAGATTAACTTGATATTAGTCGTAGCAGTATCTTTCAAAGTGGCATAATTAAATTATATTCAATATTAAAAATATATCTATATTTATTTTGATAACTTCAAAAGCAATAAATCTAGCTTAACCTATAAAAATATTACCTTAGATGGCAATCAAATAAATTGTATAGTACATGAAAGTATTAAAAACTTTGATTACATAAAGTGCGCCCATCATGCATAACTAAAGCAATAGTAAAGTAGCAAGCGCTAACCTTTTCGATTTAAATTCAAAAGAAACCGCCCGGAGGAAACTATGGCTAGAATTAAGTAACAAGTCTGAGAGTATGATGATGGACGAATAATGTATATTATTTTGGAAATGCGGTGTGAGACAGACAACGTAAGACCTTGAAAACTTTGCATGGAGACAGCCCCTTTTATGCACCTCGGATTGGAAACACCTTCGATAAGTAGACGAAAGGCAAAACAACACACAAACTCAAGGTATATGTCTGGTAGTAAAGTTCACTTCAGGAACCCTGTAACTTTTTATTTGCTTGACACGTAGCAAAGGTAAGTTCTTATTCCCCCAGTTTTTCTCCCCGTGATCCACGATGATTGGATGGGGTTGGTGTTTCTTCTGCTACTAATGAAAACTGAAAAACTGAACTTTTTCCCTCGAAAGAGGGGGGGAAAAAAAAACTATTCAATTCTTTTTCTTTTTCATTTTCATAATATTCAGATTTTAATTTTTTAAATATAGAGTCATTTTACAATTTATAAATCATGATGAATAATAAGAATTTTCGTCTTTTACAACAGTATAAGATTTGTCTAATGTTATATATATATATATATATTCTAGTTTTATCTAGTAACAACTTCATTTCATGATAATATTAGTATCTACTTTATAATTAGCAGTTTAGTACATTTTCAGACTGCAACGAAGGAGTTTGCTTTAGTATCCAAATTAAATTTGTTTTTATTTGTTGATAATTAAATTAATAGAAGAAGGTCACTAAACTTTAAAGACTCAACACTTTCTTTATCCTTATAGAATTGTAAATGAATATTATAAGATGATTGAAGAATTAAGGCCTGAATTTTTCTTTTTTCCGTTCTTGCGAAGGAGAAAAGATTAATGATATCGAGGTTTTATTATTTAATGATAATAAAACAACAAATGACTTAAAATGAAAAGAAAAGCATAACAAAATAAAACAATAAAAGGATAAAAAAAGATGCCAAAATGTTTGTTTTTCATCTCATCTATATTTAGTCTGTTTGATCTATTTATGAGTAAAAATTTATTTTTAATCTGTATCTATTTCTTGAGTCTTGATAAATAATCTGTTTGAAAACAATAAAAAAAAATGCTAGAACTATAAAAAAAAAAATTACCAACGAATCAAACAAGACCTAATGAAAATAAGACATTTTAGTATATGTCACATCCCGGAAAAATAATTCGTACAGTCCTGCTGTAATTATCAAATGTTTATGGAGTTCGATCAACTAATGGTCCATAAACATCTGATAATTACTAGGCTCACTAAATAATGCCGCACTTAAAAGATATTTATAGAAATGGAGACTAAGATTAAGTTTTTGGTACTTACGGGTATTATTCCAGGCATTTTCTGTTATTTCTTATGGATTTCCTGCAAAAGAAGCTATAGGGTGGTGAGCATAATTCCACGTGCTCAGTAAGTGAATATAAAAAGGGTAATTATAAACATTATAGGAAAAATCACAATCATTTGTTAATATTAAAGTGAATTGTGCAGTCAATCGGGATGCCATCCGCGTGATGTTAACCGGTTCATCACGAGATTAGAGAGATTAACCCCACTCTAATATGGGTTTCGAGGAGTTTAACACAGATTCATTTTCCATAAAACTGAGAATGTGCAATGGACTGCTGTCCTCCCAAAAACCATTTAGGACTATCCCTCAGATAGCTTGTAACCTTTACTGCGACCCCCTCTCTTGTCACTTAGTTCAATAAAGGTTAGAAGAAGAAATCCATTCCTACCTGAACGATCGGTTTTGTGGATGCAAGGATGCAATATGCGATATAGTATGCATGATTGGTTATTAGTTTCATTATATTCTTAACAATACATTTTTACTTAGGCGATCACACAGATATCTCACACCAATATAATAAGATAAGTAAACATCCAATATCAAACCAAGTTAATCAACCATACACATTTTTATACCCATCTTACAAGCACAAACAATTATAATGTAAATAATATCCTTTTTTACAATTACCATATAAATGAACCACTTACCAAAATAGGTTTCGTGGTGGAATAGATTGCTGTAGAGTTTTACCTAAAGGAATGATTTTGATAAGATGAATTAGTATTATGATGCAAAATCTTGTTTTAGTTGTAGTATGATTATAAGGTTTATTTAAGGAATAAAATCACTTTATTAAAAGATTATAAGTTAGTATATATATAAGAAATTAATGAGCTTATTTTGCTTTTATTAAAAGGTATTGTGAAATTAAGCACTTTAGGTACTTAATTAATTTTTGAAAAGTTATAATTTGAAAGAATTCTAAATAGTTCGATAAGTGGGTATAGCTTGAATTGCTTAGAAAAGTTATTCTAATTTATATGGTTTATGATTATAGTTTATAATTTCAAGGTTATTGTTTTTAAGAGTTGTTAAGCTTTAAAATTTATAATTTAATTATTACATTAATATTTGGTAATCCTTTTATTGGGGTATTCATGTCGTTATTGGGACTAATATATTTAGTTAAGTAAAGTGTTCAGGTGGTTATGAACAATTAATAAAATTTTCATAATTTCTTTATTCACTAGCTATAATTGATAAATTAGTGTATATATTCAAATAAATGTGAAAAAAATTGTAAGTGTCAATAATGTCAGTATGAATATCTTGGAGTAATAATATAATATTTTTTTTATTTTTAGGAATCGTTTAGGCATTTTATATTAGAAGTTCGGATTTCACTATTCCTAGTATATTCGCAGTGATAATAATGTAATTTTTTTAAAATATCAAAATTTCATGAAAAATTCTGAAAATTTTATATGTTGTAACTAATATTATATTGTACTTATTGTAAAATTTTGGAGCCAAACGAACAAGTTTTGATGTTCAAATATTTCTCGTCGAAGATTGGCTAGCATTCACCGGCGCCACTTTCAGACGGCGGAGTTGCCCCTTCTAAGGTTGTCGGACAGCCTTGTGGTAATTTTAGACTCATAACTGTCAAGTTTGGTGATTTTCTGATTTCGGATGTGGGTTTGGTGAATTTTACAAGTTTTGGGTGGTATTTATAGCGAATTTTTGGAGTTTGTAAATTCGATAAAAATTACCAGGTGTCAAATTTTTTTCATGCAAAAATTACCATGTAATCCTTACATTTTACACGTCCATTCTGGTATCCACAGTGATTTTTGAAAAATGTTCGATAATTTTTCTAATTTTGGACACCTAATTTGCATGCATGCATAATTTTTCTAATTTTGTTTTAATGTAAAAAAAATTTGCCATCTATTTTCACGAAGTTTCCTAATTTTTCCTGATTTTTGCAGATCTTTGATTGATGTTTATGTCTCTATTTGGTAATTATTTGGTTAATTTACTACTTTTAAGTAAATTATTGTTTTTTGGGAATTTTCCTTCAATTTTTCCAAAATTTAGAGTTCTTATGCTTTCAGAATGATTATGACATTCTTAGGAGCTTGACAATCCTTGTCTCTCATTTTTGGTCTTTTATGGGGGAATTTAGAGATATTTAGGTTAATTTAAGGTATTTTAGTCTTTTTACTACCTTAATTTTGGCTTTAGTTGATAAATTCAGCCAAATTTTGCACTATTCATTGATTTGACTATATCTAATTTACCTAATTTACTTTTCATTCTTACTATTACTTAATTAAATTTACTATTTCATAATTTACTATTTACTATTTATTTTACTATTTACTATTTACTTTTGTTATTATTTATATAGTCAAGGAATTTTGTTCATTTATTTTTTATTTGGATTTTAAATTCTTATATTACTTTTCTAGTTTTTTGATAATTTCTTTTGATTTTTTTAGAAGAATCATATTCTTAATATCGTTTTTTTCTCTTCCGCTTATTTATTCAATTCTAACTATTATCTTACTTAGTTCATATAAACATTCTTATATTATTTTAGGTTTAATTCTTGTATTCTATAAAAATCAGGTTATCACAGTATACATAAAAAATTACTTAATATAAGGTTTGTCTAATATTTTATATAATATAGATATATATATATATATATATATTCTAGTAGGCCCGTAGTTTTATCTGATAACAACTTTATTTCATAATAATATTGTTATCTACTTTATAATTACCAGTTTAGTATATTTGCATACCTCAACGAAGGAGTTTGCTTTAGCAGCCAAATTAAATTTGTTTTTACTAGTTGATAATTAAATTAATAAAGGAAGGTCACTAAATTTTAAAAGACTCCACACTTTTTTTATCCTTCATGAATTGTAAATAACTATTATAAGATGACTTGTAAATTAAGACTTGAATTTCTTTCTTTCTTTCTTTCTTTTTTTTTTTTTTTGTTCTTGCTAAAGAAGTAAAGATTAATGATATAGAGATTTTGCTATTTAATGATAATGTAAAACTTAAATAAAACTGAAAATGACTTTATTAAAAAAAAAAAGAAGCATAACAAAATAACGCAATAAGATGATACATTGATTGAAAATTGGACTAATGTGATGAACTTTAACAAAGCTAATGATAGCTAACACTGTTAGTTGATGTGGTACTATCTACTAATAAGAACGTGCCACGTGTTAAATAATGTGACAATTTATTAATTTTTTATTTACTTTGTCATGATACTTATTAGTTATTATTATCATCATTTTTATCACTATAATCATAGTGTATTTATTTTATTTATTTATAATAAATAAAAAGGCCCCAACAGTTCATTTAAGACTTTATATTCAATAAGCCTAATCAAATTAGTTATACTAAGCCACACTTAAGTCATTTCAATTTACATTTCAATCATGAGCTCACCAACTCCATGTTATATTAAAGACTAGTTATTAAAAACTTAACAATGTGAGGACAAACTTCTTTCTTGTAAATTGCAGGTCACCCAAGTTCTCTGTTTTGGATTAGGTTGAATCGCATGAATTAAGAACAACAACAACCAAGTATTTGTATTCATAATTGAAACTTCTACTTAGGTTACAAAAATCATAAATATATATTAATTGGGGTATAAAAATTAGGACTGTGCAAAAAAACCAATCGAACCGTGAACCGAACTGGACCGGACCGAACCAAATCGAAATTTTGGTTCTTTTTTGAAACGGTTCGATTCGCGGTTCGGTTCATTGAAGAGCAAACGGTTTGCGGTTCCGTTCGAGACCATGAATCGAACCGAATCGTTTTATATATTAAAAAATTAAACATATTATTTATACTCTTAATTGTTTTATTAATGGTACATATCTATGTCATAAATTTAAAAAAAAAAATTTTTAAATAAATTAATTGTTTTTTAAATTTTTTACTTAGATATGTGTTAGTCATTAGAATAAAATTAGATTTTTCATAATATGTTTCAATTGTTATGTTATCTATAAGTAAGATAGATTTTAGAATTTAAATTATAGTATTCTAACTTAAAAAAATTAATTGTTGTAAATTTTTTTTACTTAGATATGTGTTATTCATTAGAATAAAATTAGATTTTTTATAATATGTTTTAATTGTTATGTTATCTATAAGTAAGATAGATTTTAGAATTTAACCTCTAGTATTCTAACTTCTGCATATTTCTTTTCCATTTGTTACTAATTAATCTAGTTCTATTATTTAGTTACTTATTGATTTATATAATTGGTAATATAGTTAGAAGCATACAACGAATTACACTTTATGTCTTATATTGAGATAAAGTCTAGTATATCATTATAGTTCAAGATAATTCAAAAAAATGAAACTAGTCATAGTTATAATTTTATAATGGATGAAATTTTTTTCTTCCTATAAGTTTTACATGTTTATTTGATAAATAATTAATTTTAAATGTTATTGTTTATATTTGCATTAGTGATAAGAAATATGTAATTGAATATTTTCGATAGAATATATTTTTTATTTTATGAAAAAATGGTTCGAATCGCAAATTCGAATCATACCAGACCGTTTTTTTTCGATTCGAAAAAATTACGAACCGAACCGTATAGTTAGGTTTGAATTTAAAAAAAAAAAAGCCGAACCGTATATTATGATACGATTTGATTCGAGATACAAATCGAACCGAGCCGTACCGTGCATACCTCTAATTAAAATGGGATTTTGTCCTAACATTGTTAATTATGATGTGGAGGAGATATCTTCGGCTTCACTTCTCAACCACTCGCTCTTATAGCTTCATAACGATAATGAGGTCTGCGCAGAAATAATTTGCCTCATATATTGCTTGAGAATTTGGGGTTGAGAAAAGGTATGTTGTCTGCGAAGGAAGTAGACTGGCCTCGCTATTACAATGGATTAAGTAATGATAGTCCAACCTGACTTTCTTCTGGTCAAACATTGCAGAATAAGGTTAAAAAGAAGTTCTACTTTTTCTTTTCTATAATAGCATTCACATTGATCAGGTTGTTTACAACATTTTAAAATATCATATCAGCATCTAAAGAAATTTTTTATTCAAAAAATCTCATTACTTTATCCGTAAAGTCTTTCGTATAAGTTCTTTTAACTTCTTTTAATATTTTATAAATCTCATTTACTTTTATATAATATATTATTTTTATAAAATATTAATAAAATATTTCAAAAAAACTTATTTTTTGAGATCCACTAAGTTGGAGGAACTCTTTACATTCGTAATTCATAGAAACCTCAAAAACGAGGTACTTCGCCTAGACAACTATGCCAAAAACCTCTAATATGGACGCTATAAATACAATGACTGAGAATGGTAGAAGTCTGGATTAGGTAACTGGCGAACAAGAGCCTTGTGGAATGTCTCAGGTTCTATTTTATACGTTGTGTATAAAAATATGATGCGTATTTGATTCTGTGTGAATAGTTGATTAATTACTCCCTCTCTTATAAAAATCGGGAACACAAAAATGCTTGGTTTTTGTTTCTTAAAACGAAGTATTAGGATAATGTGGCAGAAAAATACGATTACCTATTATAAAATTGTTGTAAGGTTCTGTAACAATTGTACGGAAAGCCAATAGATGATTTCATTTTTTAGCTTATTAATTAGCTGGGCATTTGATATAAGTCAGTCCTACAAATTCTTTAATGTTTTGGTAAGCAAAGAATTATATTATAATTAGAAAAATAAGAAAACCAACTTCCACAAACAAAAACAATTAATTTTCAAAATATATATAGTCGAGTGATGGATTATATCTCATACCCGTGTATTAAAACTAATAAAGATGCTAAATTTTAGTCATTAGAATAATGAAAAAATCAAGCTTACCTCTAGAACAAATGCTTTAGGAACTTTTTCTGGTGTCAAGTTTGCAAGTTATAAGTTCATTTCACTACCGTGGCTTTAAAAGTTCACCACTAGAAGCAATTAGGTTAAAAGGGAAAAATAATCATCATTTAATACTCAATAATGAGTATTAGGATGGTTATCATCCAATTTTGAAGAAAAGCAAGAGACATGTTTGGCAAATGCAGGTTGGAGGATATTCATCTATTAATATTAGCTCACCATTCCTCTAGTGGGAGAGTTCCAAGGGGTAGCAGACGGTAACAGACCTACCTTACAGAGAGAGAGAAAGGGTATTTATGAAATTGAGAAGCCTATTGTCCCACATGGTTTATTTCTCGATTAGTGGACCAATGTATAAGCTATAGTTGGAATAAACACTTACAGAACTAAAGATATTGATTTGAAAGTTCTAAACCTAGTATCATTGCCCTAAAATATCCTAAGTATAATTATCCTTTCCTAATCCTTTTTCTGTCCTTTGTTTTCCCTTTACTTTTGTTTCTTTCTTTTCTTTCTTCATTTCTTCCTCCTTTCCTTCTCTTTCTCTTCTTTTCTCTCTTCTATATCCTCCAAATCTCAATTTCAAGAAGTTGAGAAGAGGAATCAAGGTTAGAAAAGAAGATATGAAGTAGAAATCAAGTTAGAAATAGCTCCAGCAACAAGAAAAGATAATCAAAATTTGCATATATTTGGTAAAAGATAAGTATAATTGTTTTATTTTGTTATAATTATTTTTCTGAGTATATTTGATGAATTAATGTTAGTTACATATAGGATTTAAGATGAAACATGTAATCTTGTAATATATGAAGTTACAGTTAGAACCTAAGTGAGATTATGCATGTTAAAACTAGATTTTGATGAGTTAGGAAGTAAAAATAGGTATAAAGATGTTGTAAATAGTAGTTTTAAGTTTGCATGATAAATATAGGATGTTAGATAATGAAAAATGATATAAAATAAGAGATAAAATGAGTTAAGTTTTGAAGATTGAGAACAAGGCAAAGAGAAGGGGGAATCACGTGTTGTGTATTAAGTCGTGCTCTTTATTTTTACTTACCAGAGATGAAATATGACCGGAACATGACCAATTGTATCCAACTGTGCTTCTCTCTATTTCATTTTTCACGTATATTTTCAAAACAATACAGCTAAAATACAACCACCCTTATCTGCCATTGTTCCTTTCTAATTAATTTGTGTTTAATGTTTTAAGTAGAACACGGCTAGAACATGACATACTATATCTCCCTGTGTTTCTTCCTGAGCTTTCAACGACATGCATATTTATGAAACACAACCAAAACACGACATATTGTATCCTACTGTGTTTCTCTCTAATCTTTGAGTGATAAAATATCAAGTGAAACATGGTAGGAACACAACTTGTTGTATCATGTCGTGCTTCCGAATGGTTTTCAAAATAAAGCAAAATATGACGGGAACACGGCTTGCTGTATTTAGCTGTGTTTCTCATATGCTTGTACATAGGTGAAACATGGCTTGTATACCTGTTTTGTTCTTTATAAAAATTTCAATAAAATAGAAATAAAATAAAAATGGAAAAGATAAATGAAGCCAATGTGTTATATTAGTTAAATGATATAATTAAGAATGAATTTAGTGAATTTATAGATTTAATAAATAATCGAATTAAATATAGAAGTTAAGTATAAAATGAACTTAGTTAATAAATCTAAGTCCAACTTAATTAAACAGACTTTAATGAGATAAAATAAATTAGATTGATTAAGTGTATTCAACTTGGCTAAGATTAACTTAAAATAAGCTTAATAGCTAATAATTGGCTTAGAATGATATGTTAGGTTATGGAGAATATATTGTTTCAAATATATGCTTGCTAGAAATGAGTATTTTTTAATATTGAATATGACGATGTTTTTCTTTTTAGAATAAATGTATAAGTGATTATAAATGAAGAGAAAAGAAAATAATTTGACAGACAATAGAGAATTGTTCGTACCTTGACAAGGTGATCTTCGCAGCCATGGCGTGGTTCCTACTTAGTATACGATCAAATAGGTTTTTAAATTGAGTTTGATATAAATGAATAATTAAATTAAATGCTTATATGAGTTTAATTCTTGAACAGACATGGATACTTGATTTATCATTTGAGATGGCTTCTGAGTTTCTATGTGGATCCTAAATTAATAAGGTATGCAGTGACGTGCTTGTTGTCTGTTAGGATAGGCATCTCTAATGAACTAAAACTCAAAGATGGCTTAATAATTAATGAGTGCTGCTTGTGTGTTTCATTTAATTCGGTCTGGAGAGTGGCAAGCTTGTTTGGAGCCAGGAACGGTGGTTAAGTGCTCAGATCATCTCCATCATGATGCAATGACATTCATAAGTGACTCGACGATTAGCTGATGGGGCAAATGATATCGGCATAATGTTTACTTAAGCTTGGAGTGATGTAATATGGTTTAGTTCACGTTTATGGGCACGACTAAACTAGACAATGTTATGGATTGAGATTAAGTAAAGATGAGTAATGACTGTGACCTCCAAATGAGGCTATTTTTCTCGTCTTTGATTAGATATAGAAGATATAGGTATCTGGGCTGCCTATTAACTCCTTAAGTAGCTGCTGTTCCTTAGGACCCCTAGGTTCCGATAGATTGTTCTAGAGTATGAGTACTCTCCTGTTGCTTGATTTACTTTAATAAAAAGATAATAACTTGTTGTTTGATACATTGCATTTAGTTTAAACTTGTGTGTCATCTCGTGTGTGTTTGTGTTGCTATTGCACTGGGCTTCGGCTTATTATTTTCTCTTTCTAAGTGATGATGTGATGGTGATGGTGATGATGATTTAACGATGATGATGATGTTTGGCTCGGGTATGGGTAATCCTAGAGGTTTGAGATGAGAGATCAAGTGAGATGGGGACGATGGATTATTTGTAATTGTTTTTATATTTTTTTATATAAGGAACTAGATTTATCTTTTGAAATTTTATTTTCTTTAAGGGCTTAGTTATGAAGCCCATGTTTATAATAAGATTTGAAAGCTTTGTTTTTTAGAAAGTTCATCTACTTTGGTATGAGTTGAAGCTATGAATGTTTATATAAAATTTGTTTTCCTATTACAAAATCCAGTTATCTCTAGAGTCTAATAAAACGATTTTAGAATTTAAAAACAGTTAGTAATGTTCAACATAAACATATCTTTAAAGGAAGTTTGTACATGTAATACTTAGGACATTATACATGGTGATTGTATAGGCCTTGATTCAATTTAGGGAGTTACTATTATTAAAGAGACAGTTTGCCACATCAGCTGATATGTGGCATGTTCTTATTCATTAATGGTGCCACGTCTGCTAACAAAGATAATGGAGTAATCTACATAGTAATGGTGAACACGAAAAGTAGAATAGGGTAGCAAATTGACTAATTGAAAGTTTAGGTAGTTAATTGAATATTTAAGTAAGGTTGAGGTAGCATTCATGATATTAGCTCATTGGAAATTAGATATATTAAAGCGCGCTAATCACATATAGCTGTTCACTTATTAATACATAATAAAAAATAAGTCATTTTAGTATACATAAAAATTACGTCGTAAATATTTTAATTTATATGAATTCATGTTATTGAAAAGAACAGTGATCCAAAACCTAAGAAAAAATATAGTCATAAATGTATTTATTAATGAATCAAGGGTGGTTACAACCATATTTTGATAAGAAAATGTATTGCATAAATATTTCACAACTTAGTTAAGCTATATTTAATAAGTAAAATTTTTTTGATGTGATTAAACTTTAATATGCATATATATGTTTATGTTTGTATGCGTGTTGTTCTCCCCAGATTGTGTAGGAACAAATTGTCATGCCCCGGCTTTGATCGCGAACTTCGCTAAGGGATCCATTGGTCTAATCGAGGTGTAAACCTAAGACATGACAAACGAAACAAAACAAGAAGCACAAACTTGGTTATGGGTCACATCAAGAGCTCGACAAGTTTAACTTTAGGGCCCAATAAGTATAAATCTAAGGCTCGATGAGCATAGACTTAGTTGAGCGCTAAAATGAGGGCATGGCACTTTAGGTGCGATAAGATTTAGGGTACGATAGTTTGAAAAGTAGCCGTTACAGAATTTTAAATTCGACTGTTCAGGGTTCTTTTGGGGAAAAACGGCTATGTTTTTAAAGTTACTATATAAAAAATGTCTTGGGGTGTTTTTTTAAAAAAGAAGAAAAAGAGTAGAGCTTAACTTGCACAGATTATGTAAAAATACTCTCTGTATGTGTTTAATTCTGTTAAGTGAATGGTGCCATTCGTGAGTTTAGTGAGCCAATATTGTAAGACACTATTCACATGTTTTGTTTAAATGTTTTAGTGAAGTCCTTATGTGCTGAGGCACCTATGTGAAATCCTACGTGTGTATAGGCATTGATTGAAATCCTTTATTATGAGGCATTTGTGAAGTTCTCTTTATTAGGCAATGTTGTTTGAAAAAAATGCATAAAATCCTCATTGAGTGAGGCAATTATGGACTATAGAGACTAGATGAGGGCCGAACTCCATGTTAAATCTAGTGTAATATTCTCCTTCCTTTGTCTTATTATTATTATTATCGTAATTATGCATAAAAAAGATAAAAGAGATCATAGTTGGATAAGTGAGCTTAAAATCGGTTTTTAAAAAACTCGCTTTGTAGCTTCCACTTTCGCATGTATGTGTAAACAAGCCTAACTGTGCTTTAATATTTTATTTTTAATTTTTTTTCCAACAATTGGTATCAGAGTAGGTCTCTAAAGTTAATGCTTAATCGCATCTTAGAGAAAAATTTATGTGATTTTTAAAAACACTAGACTTATATGGTTTTGTGTGCTAAAAATGAGTTGTTTGTTAAATATAATTTAAGTCTTTGAGTTGAGCATCACATATTTTCAAATGAGCTTTTACCCAGAATACTTAACTGAGGGAGTTAAGTTGCATTTAGTAAGTGTTTATTGCATATAGCTTAGGAATCTTCAATCGAGCATTACATCTTTTACAAGTGAGCCTTTACCCAAATGCTTAATTGAGGGGGAAGTGCTAAGTTTTTTTTGTGGGTGGGGGGGGAGGGGGGAGGAGGGGCGTTTGTGTGCGCAATGTTGTATAATAATTATTCTCATAAAAAATGGGAGATTGATGGACCAAGGATGCTCCACTATTTAGTTAAGCTATATTTAATAAGCAAAACTTGTTTTTCATATATTTAAGTTTTAATGTGCATATATATGTTTGTGTTTGTATGCGTGCTGTTCTCTACAGATTGTGTAGGAACAAATTGTCCTCTGCAGATTGTGCAGGAATAAATTATCATGCCCCGGTCTTAATGATGGCCTTGATCGTGGACTTTGTCGAAGGCTCGTTTGCTCTAATCGAGGTGTAAATCCAAGACATGATGGATGGAACAAAACAACATGCACAGACTTGGTCACATATCACATTGAGGGGTCGACAAGTTTAACTCTAGGGTGCGACAAGTATAAATTTAAGGCTCAATGAGCATAGACTTGGTCGATGGCTAAAATGAGGGCACGACAGTTTAAAAAATAGCCATTGTAGACTTTCAAATTCGACCGTTGGAGGTTCTTTTGGGGAAAACGGTTATGTTTTTAAAGCTGCTATATATAGAATATATTAGAGTGTTTGTTTAAAAAGAGAGCTTAAATTGCACATATTATGTAAAAATATTCTATGTCTGTGTTTGTTTCGATTAAGTGAATAGTGACATTCGTGTGTTTAGTGAGACAATATTGTAAGATACTATTCACATATTTTGTTTGAGTGTTTTAGTGAAGTTCTCTTGTGTTGAGGCACCTGTGTGAAGTACTATGTATGTATAGGCATTGAGTAAAGTCCTCTATTGTGATGCACTAATTTCAATTCTCGTTATGAGACAATATGAAGTCTTTGGTTGCGAAGCATTTATGAAGTCCTCTTTATGATGCAATATTGTTTGAATAAATGCGTGAAATCCCCCTTGAGTGAGCAATTGTGGAACATGGAGACTGGGGAGGGGGGGTGGGTAGGGCGCAAACTCCACGTTAAATCTGGTATAATCTTCTCATTCTCTTATCTCTTTATTATTATTGTTATTGTGTGTAAAAGGATAAAAAAGATAATGGTTGAATAAGTGAGCTTAAAATCGGTTAAAAAAAAACCGTCTTATAGCTTTCGCTTCCACATGTATGTGTAAACAACTCTAGCTACACTTTAATATTTTATTTTTAATTTTTTCCAACATTTGCCAAAACCATAATTTATTTAGTAAGAAACATGGGCCGCTAATTCTATTACTGGTATGTTTTACATAGTTAACGATATTCAATAAGATAACAATCCTTTTTTAGTAGCATTCTATTATTTTTGTTGCTATCATATAATACAACATCATGTTCAATGAAAAAAAAAAAACTTACGATAATTACAAAAACACTCCTTGAACTTTTAAGGTGAAATGGATTAACCCTCCAACTTTACCCTGAACTTTCAAAAATTAGTACCATAAGGATAATTAACTATTTTGATATAGAGATAGGGCAGTAAATCCATACATAGATGAAAAGTTTAGGAGGTTAATCCACACCATTTCTTATTTGCTTTAACGGAAAATGTATACCCAACATTTATTGTTCTTTTTTCCAACTCATGTGAACTCATCTCTCTATCTTCTCTGCCCACAATAACAACAATACCTGTGAGAGACCTCCATAAAAGCTACTTTGGAACTTAGTTTCATATTTCAAAAAGTTTATTTAATATTAATTGGTGCCATGCTTTAAATTTTAAATACTAATCTATTGTATCTAATGGAAAAAAAATTACTTCGACACAACACCACTTGACCTATATTCTATATTGTGATCAATAGTATTAACTAATAGGTATAGTTACATGCTTCACAACTTTATAATCTCTTAGTATTATTTAAGATCAAATTTTATGTAAACTCTACTCATGGCTATTGCAAAACATAGAGCAAAAGAGTCGAGAAAGAGAAAGAGAGTATGGTACCTAATAGTTATCGCATCTGAAGACTGTGTGTTTAAGGGTTTTCTTTTCCTCGTAATTGTTTTTGTCATGTCGTAATAACAACCTAACTTTGTAGTTGACTTAGAATTAAATCTTTTGGTTTGTGAACTTGGCTTTTGGTTTAACTAATAAATACAAATAAATTATGCTTGGAAAGATAACAATTGGTGCTTTCATTATCGATATGGCTAATGATACTAGAGCTTCTTCCAAATTTCAAGATCAAATTGATCAAAATCGTGCCAATATTGACAAAGTGATGAATGAGTTGCAAGGATTTAAAGAATTTATTAATGGAAATATGCAAACATTAATGCATCAATTCAATATGCTTTCTTAGACTATTCAGGCTCAAATTTTGAATTAAGGGAATCATATTCATGGTTGACATTCATCATCATCTTTCAATAAGCATTTAATAGATAATTGTCATTTTTCTACTAAAGCTATCATATTGGAGTTGCTTAGATTTTCTAATGGAGATTCAATTGGTAGGATATTTAAGGCTACTCAATATTTTTTTTTTAATTATTATCATGTTTTTGGGGAAGCGAAAGTTTAATTCACATTTTTTGTATCTTAGTTGATAGCGAAACATGGGTAGATCATTTGAAGCATTTAGAACAGGTTCTTACCTGCTTGAAAAAGAACACTTTTTATGTCAAACAAAGTGCTTTTTTGAAAAGCCTAGCATTGATTATTTGGGCCATTTAGTATCAGTTGATGGTGTAAGGTATGATGAGGAGAAAATAGTGGCTATTTAGAATTGGCCAATACCTATAAATATCGAATAATTGAGGGTTTTCCTTTTAGGTTTATTTGGTTATTATACAAGAGTTGTCAAATGTTATTCTCTTATTGCATCATCATTGACTAATTTGCCTTAAAAGGATTCTATTCAATGGATAAATGATGCAAACAACGCTTTTCAAGCTCTTGGCAGTGATGATTACTTTGATTTTGGCACTACCAAATTTTCAAGCTATTTTTATAATTTAAATAGACACATCATGGTTGGAAATTGGAGTTGTTCTTCATTAAGGTTAGTAGCCTATTGCACTTTAAGAAATTGAGTATGAGATTACAAAAACCGAGGGTTTATGTTAGAGAATTAGTGGCTATTGTAGAGTATGTTAAGAAATGGCAACATTATTTACTTAGATGCCATTTTATTTTAAATATCCTAACTCCCATGTATGATTTAAATTTTATTTGTATATATATATATATATATTGGTTAGGTGATATATGAAATTGTGATGAATATGTAGTTAATAAAATTTAATGTGTTAGTGTAATTTAGTTTTGATATTGTGTTGTTTATTAGATGAAGCCCATGAAAATTTTGTTTTAACAAATCAGACCTATATAGATTTTGAGCAAAACCCAAGCCCATGAATTTAAAGCCTCTTCTTTCTTCTTTAGTTGCCTTGAAAATCAAAAGGCAAATATTAGATAAACATCAAAGAAAATATTTGCCAAAAAATGCATCAACAAAATAGACTTTAAAAACCCACATTCCAAGAAGAAGAAGAAGAAGAGAAGATACACAATTTCCCATCACTCTTTTGTTTTTACAAATAAACCATCTCAAAAACTTTTTAAAAACTTCATCTTCAAGCTAAGATCATATAAGGTAAAGTTGTGTGTTTTTAATCATCTATCCATTTGTTACTTTTATGGATGCAATTTCTGTTTAAATGATTTTTAGTGAATTGAACGTAGTATTAGTGAACTAAGTTATTGTATAGAATTATATGGATCCTTGAAGTTATATTAGATGAGTAGTGAAAGTTGTTGTGTTGTTTTGATAAATATGTGAATTGGTGTAGTTTGTGTGATGTCTCGAAGTTGAAGTGGATATTTTTTGATGAAGGAGATGTGGAGTTTAGGTATGTATGATGTTGTTAAGTGAATGGAAGGAGTGTATGTAAGTTAATTAAAGTAAAAATTTGAAGTTTAAGTATCAAAGTTGGTGTTAGGGTTATAGATCCAACTCATATGGGTCTATAACCAAAGGAAGCCTAAATATATATCTAATATATATTTAGAAGAATTTAGAATCAAAGTAGGAATGGACCAGCACACTTGCACAAGGAGATTCTAAATATATGTTTATATATTTAGAAGATATTGAAATCAAGGATATCCTAAGTATAGGATATATACTTGGAAGATGACTTGAGATAAGGAGATTTGTTTTGCAAACAAAGGATTTCTATTATGTACATCTACAACTAGAAGCTTAAGGCCGTTGACCTTAAATGTCATTAGCCAGCCTTGAAAAATTGAGATTTTTTGCTGAAAGCAGCAGACAGGCTATACCGCCTTCAATACCATTGGTGTTGGAGGCTACACCGCCATCGTAGCAGGGTATACGATCGGTGTACAAGTCGACGTATGTTGTTCCAGAATGCTAAAGTCAACACAGCCTTCATAAGCCACTTGCGTATATTTTTCCAAGTCAGCCTTTGAGTATCTATTGATTTTCCTTTGTTTTACATATATATTCTTTTAATTATCCTAGGGTTTGTAAGGAACAAGTGATGTGCCTCTTATCAAGCCTAAATTGAGAGATCTAGAGAGAGATAGAGAGAAAAGACGAAAATCCTAGAGAAAGAAACTCTAGAAGAAGGTTCTTGTTCCTGTTTGTAATTGACTAATTTTATGGTGAAGAATTGTGAGATCCACTAGACAAATCTAGTGAGGAAAACTTTGTTGTAATCCCATTATTTTTTATAGTGATTAGGGTTAGGCTTTCTCTTAATAGTTGGATACCTTGTTTTTCGAAGCAAAACACAAAGGAAATATGAGGCAATGTTTTTGGTTATGTATCTCATCGAGCCTTTGAAATATTACCACTCAAAGAGAAACATGGATAAAACACGGCCACTTGTATCCAACTATACTTTTCATTGTATGTTGAACAAAGAAGAAAAGTATGATATCACGAGTGGAACACAACCATACGTATTTCATCATGTTCCTCTTTGTTTTCGAAAGGAATTGATTTTCATTGAAACAAGGCTAGAACACGGGTAAACCTATCACACTATGCTTCTCATTGAGTTAAAAATCATGCATGAAACACAATGAAACGCATTGATTTGTTTTAGGGCGTATTTCTACTATGAAGAAACATGGGATGAAACATGGCCATGTATAAGCTATGTTCTTTAAAAAAAAATTATTTTCAAAATTTAAAATAATGAAGTGTTATATAGATATGTGTAAATGTTAAGTTACAATTAAATGTGGATTTCTATTTAAGTGTTATAGTTGATAGAATATTTAGTATTTATTTATAATCAAGGTTAAATGTGATATAAATTGAATTTATGTATTTTACAAATTCCCCTATTGATTTGAATTCGTCTGTTGATCATTTACCTGTTATATCAACCGATACCAGTATATAGTAGCTTGGTTGTTGCTTAATAGGATAGGCATAATTTAATTGACTTTAATTAAAGATGTCTTATAATTGTTTGACTTGGTTGTGGTGTGCCATTGAATCTAGTCCAAACAACGGCAACCCTACTCACGAGGTTAACATGGTAGTTAGGCGCTTAGGCCACCTGATGCTTTATAAGTGGCTCAACGGATAGTTGATAAGGATAATGGTATTGGTATAACGTTCACTTATTCTTAAAGGGAAGTAATATGATTTAGTTTATACTTATGGAATCGATTGAACTAAGTGATATTATGAATTAAGTTAAGTAAAGATGAGAAACGATTGTAAACCTTAGAAGATGCTACTTCTCTTTTCTATTAGATATAGGAGATATAGGTATTCGAGCTACCTATATCAACCTCTTGAGTAGCTACTGTTGCTTAAGACTCCTAGGTTTTCAAGGATTGAAATTGGAGTTTGAATACTCCAATGTTGATTTGTTTACTTGATAAAAGATAATTAAATTATTGGTTATTGTATTGCATTAGATTAAATGTGCTTGCTACTTTGTATTTGTTTGTGTTACCATGTACTGGGCCCTTGGCTCATGATGTTGCTTTGCAGGTGTTGTGGATAATGGATACTATGATGATTTGGGATATGGGACTGATTGGGAAGCATTCATGAATGAAAAAGGATGGCTAGGGACCCTACCTTTAAGAAAAAATAGTTTTGAAATAGATTTTCTAAAAACTTCTAAAGAGGAATGTAATATTTGTTAAAGGCTTGTTGGTTCAGCCTTTGGTTTGTAATATAAGATTTCAAGTTTTCCTTTTATGTTTTGATAAACTTAATCTTTGTAATCCTTTGAAGTGTCACTTGGTTGATGCTAATGTTATGTATAGTTTTGTAAAGATGATTGGCTGTGTGTGTGTGTGAAATTTAAAGTTCAATTTCACTGATCATTGACTAAGTCTTACAAATTTATAAATGTTTTCTAAATCAGATTTAATGACTATGGTCTCACAGGGCAAGTGCACCCATCAAATTTAGCATAGATAATAATTTAGGTTGGTCCCAAGGGAATGGTTGGCAGCTAGTATACTCTCAACCTCATTAATTGTCTAGCCAAAGAAAGGTTTAAAAAACATAAAGAAAAATGAACTATGCTAAGTTAGAAATATTCACAAATGTTTACTGGATAAAACAAGAAATAAGCTTGTAACTTCTATGAACTAGTAGCTTAGGGTTACTTCTCCAATTCCTTATCAAAATGATTTCTTTAGAACAACAACTTCTTAAAAGCTGTTTGAAATGGTGTGTTTATACCGCCGGATTCTTTACTTTAAACTAAAACTTCTCTCGAAGTCAGCAGTTCTAGACCTAGCTATAACTAGTAATCTGAAGTTTCAATTAGACCTGCATAAAGAATAGGAATCCATTGTTTTGAAAAGACAACTCAATGACCTTTTAAAACAAGTGATTGAAAGTCTTCACCCATTCCTCGGCAAGAGGTAGTTAGGATCAACTCCATTAGCAACCACAGATCTATTCAATTGAATGATCTCTCGATTTATTCAATTGAAATCAATTGTGAATCTAAAAGAATGCACCATTCCTTTAAAAACCACAAGTTAAGTTCAAGTTACTAATTACAAACACCCAATCAAATTTACTTAAAAGCGCATTTGAAATCAGACTGAATTAGGAATTGGATTCGTAATCCCTAAGTTGTAGAAGTTTATTTCTCCATGGATTTATCAAAATAAGCACAGTTTAGTAAAAATAAAATAAATTCGAAAGATTAATCAATTAATTGCTTAGAAATTCATAGAAATGACAAACATTGGATTAAATTGATTTTACCCAGGAAACAGAAGAAATTCTCAAATAAAAAGGAATAGAAATTCTTTTATCTAAGAATCCTTCAGAAAATCTACTCTACGTTAATACTGATTTACAATGTTAGTACATATGATTTACATTATTAGTACATACTATACAATGCATGCTTGCACGTTTATTTATAGACTATTAGGCATAGAAAGCATGGCCTGCTTTATTTGACACGTGGCAGATTCGATAGATTCTTTCCAATAGAATTTGATAACTTTTCACACACGCATTATGATCTGTGAAAATACTCTTTGAGGTCGCGTGTGATATGTTGGTTGAGGCTCATATTAAGCAAGATCAGGCTCAACTACGGGAAATTCTTAAGTAAATTGTGTGTTTTTGTCAATTACTTTATTGATGGTAAAATTGAGAGAGTCGAAGATCGTATTGTTGAGGCTCGAGGTAATTTTGATAAAGAATTGGTTTGTCAACACAATTGTCAAGGGTTGAGATTCAAGGCTTGACTTTTGAGGTTCGACAATGTATTTTCTTCAAAATGATGCTCGATCGCTTCGACTGAAGTTGAGGGTCATGTCGAGGGCTCGCAGTTGAGGCTCAATAGACCAATTTCTGCTATCTTCTTTCCTTATTTGGCCTCAGCTGTGACTTTACAAGGCTCCACTTCTTTTTTCTTGTTGTTTTTGCTCCAAATCTAAATTAAAACACTTGATTACCCTCATTGGATTATAAGGGTTTTAAAACAGTATTATTTATCAAAATCATTAATTTTTGCAAGATTTCTCTAAAGTTCTTAGCAAATTAAGCTAAAAAATTCTATGAAAAATATAGAGTAAAAATGACTTATCAATGATCTACTTATGTTTCGAGTAGTTTTTGGATAAAATTAAGTAAAGATTTGATATGTTTAAACAAGTATTCAGGATAAACATTATTTTTTTCGGACAGCCTTACATATAATACTTAAGTGTTCTATATAGCCAGGGACTAGACATGCCTAATTCATTGGATTGGGTAGGTTGAATCTTTATATCATTATAAGAGCAAACCAAAAGAGACTCAAAGAAGTTATGACTAAGATGATTTAAACTTCGAAGCAACAACAATATCACTTTAAATTAATGGGATATGATTGCGAGGTTTAATGTGCCAGGAAGTGAGAATAAGGTAGTAGATGTTACACATGCATACATCTGAGTGCACCTTATTGGCTAATTCTTTTCCTTCCCTAGATTACCTTACTAAATTGAAGCACTTATTACATACAAATGTAGAGTGACAAAAGCTTAGAGAGGATTATATAGCTAGAAAAATATTAAAATGGTCGTTACAAGAATCTGATGGGTTATTATATCTAGGAAACAAAAATTTTCTTCTACTAAATGTTCCTTTTATTGCCACTTTGTTACAAGAATTTTATTGTTCACACATGTTTGAGCATTAGCGCAACTTCTTTCTTGGTTGACTCCTCTCTATGGTTTTTGACCATTTCATGAGTTTTGAGGGTTCTAAGAAGTTCTTCCTTGCTCATTATGCTCAAAGCATGTGTCTCTTCAATGGCAGTCCTCCTCGCCTCCCTTTCTCTTAGTAAGGATCTAAGAAGTTTGGAGTTAATTTCCAAGTTAGTATATGTCTTGCCAAGAATAGACAATTGTTTCATAATATTTATGAATCTATCATGCATTTCATCAATAGATTCATTAGCCTTCATTTTAAATTCTTCAAATTCTCTATATAAGAGGCTAATTTTTGTATCTTTCATTCTAGTAGAACCTTCATAAGTACTTTCTAAATTATCCTAAATTTCTTTAGCCGAATTACAAGTATATATTCTACTAAAATCACTTTCATTTAAACCATAATATAATATATTCATGATGACTTTATTTAATTAAACTTTCTTCTTTTTGGCCTTAGTATAATTTGATTCATTTTTGCGTTCAATAACTATGAGAACTTTCTTTATAACTCCATAAGAAAATATGTTGAGCTTTTAAGAAAATCTTCATTCTACATTTCCAATATGCATAACTTGTTTCGGTTAAGATGGTTGGTCTATTTATTGCTTGTCCTTCCATGAAACCTAAGGTGTTACTAGCCATGATCTTAAACTCTAGATGCAATTAAGCACTTATCCTAGAATCCTAGCCTTAATACCAATTATGGAAACGAAGTAGCACCTAAAGAATAAGGATTATGCACTAAAATCGATTTCTTTTTTAAGCTCAATGCCTAATTTATAACAAATATAATCAACAATAATAAATAGAGAGATAAGGAAAGAAAAGTTTGCACCGTGATTTTAATGTGGAGTTCGGCTTGGCCCCTGGTCTTCATGATCCGCAACAATTGCTCCTCTCAATGGAGGACTTCACCACTTTATTCACAATAACAATTTACCTCAATAGAGGACTTTAACAAATCAACAACACAAATTCTTGAGTTGAGTCTTTACAAACTTAAACACACTAGACTCAACTCAAGACTTCACCAATTTACTCATGACACTTAGTATAATACTTGACAAAGGATAGCAATTACAGAGCAACTAGCACTACACTTGGCTCTTACTTATAAAGTATCACAATTTACCATTAATTTATGTAGAGATTGTATACAAGGAGATGTATATAATAAATAAACTCTACACCTATTCTTTAAGTCTCCAAACACTTGTATTTATAACATCTTGAAGCCTTCTAGCTGTTACCAACAAAACACATCTCTAACAGTAAAGTAAAAGAGGCTCTAACAGCTATTTTTCTATCAACTAGTGTTTGGACACTGCGGGCCTACCTTCTGGACACTACCTGCAAAACAGAGTAGCAAACCATCCATCGTCCAAACATCACACCCTACCATTTAGGCGGTAGACCACTGGAACATGATTAGAATGTTGCTGATCAAACTATTGTTCGAACGCCATATGATACTGTCCGGATGGTATGTTTCAATGCCTGATGCCAGGTTCAATACTGTTTCGTATTTTGATTATAACTTTCTCATCCAAACTCCGATTGAGGTGATTTAAGATGCTATGAAAAAACTTAAAGAGAGATCTATAACTTTCATGTTTTAAGATTTAACAAATTCTAAACAAAAAGAGGTCTAAAAAGAGTTTGAACTAGGATGTTATAACATGTATAAATAAAAATAAGGCAAAACAAGTTCAAACATATCTAATACAAATTGAGCACTTGTTCTACTAACTAAGTGTAACTTAAATATAATCAAGTGATTGATTGCAAATTTCATTTTCTCATCAGAACACATACTGAACACCACATGTTTAACAATTTAAGCATAATGTGCATCATGTAGAGAGAAATAAGCAATTAAGATGAGATTTGTCTCTCTCATTATGAGAGAGATATCCTTGGACACCTCAATAAATGAGACTAAAAAATACATGGGCATGCTTGAATAAATTTCTAATGTGATCAATGCTATTTGTTTTATTAGTTTACTTAGAGATCGAGAAAGGATGAGATTGAATAATATAAAAGCGACGTTATCCATGTCTTATGTTCAATCTAGATATCGCATGACAAAAAAATAAAAAATAAGTTATGGACTAGGTTATTTCGCATTGACAATCTTTATTTAATTTGAATACTCATAATGTGTTGCTAAGGCCACTTATCACTTGTGGGTCTGAAATAAGATTTATGTATATTGCTAAAGTTAAATGAACTTATAGAGTCGCACACAAAAAATGAATTAATGTGAACACGTGATTTAATTTAGAAAGTGTTTAAATTTATTATATACTGCCTTAATTAGATTTTATTTAGAATAGGAAATTCGGGTTTTATTTTCAATGAAAAAACATTTATCTTAAAAAAAGTTAACTAATAATAATAATCGTAGTTATCTATCCAAAATAGGAAAGTACATGATAAAAAAGGACCATGTTTTATTCTAATATATATATATACTATATATTGTGTTTTCTCTTGTGTAATATAGAAAAATATTTATAGAGAGAGAGAAAGAAAGAAAAAGAACCCTAAAAACACAATTTTAGGCATAAAATAAGATCGTTTGCATATTGAGAAAACAACATAACATTAGTAGCAAATCGAAATATCTAACACACTTGTGTTTGTGTTTCAAAAGGGGTTCATTCCTATAGATACCGATAGAGGGTGATTGCAAAAAGTAACACTTAAATTCGATGGTATATGTAGATCACGCACAAATCTGCTCGAAAAATCCCTTGTTTAGGCTTTTGGACTAGTGAAAAGGTTGGTAGTTCTAGATCCTTTTGATGATTTTGTTGAATCATTTGGATCCTGGTGGAATTTTCACAAAATTTTATTATGCTGTGCGATTTGAAAACATTTTTCGGTCTCCAAAAATCATAATACCTATACCATTTTTGTTAGAGACAACTAAGACTGCAAATAAATCAAGTCAATATGGTATAATGCAGAGCTTGAACTCCTTTTTGGCTCGCAATTTCAAAACTGGAGCTTAAGTTCAACTCGAACAGCATTGCATAAACTTGAGCTTGGCTGATTAGACTAATTTAAAATCGTTTTATGAAAAATAATTTTAATTATAATAAAAAAATAGTAGTATCAAAATACAACTTGGGCTCAATTAACATTCATGCCCAACCCGAGCTTGATTGGGTTCACGAGCTAAGCATTATGATGCCTGAGCTCGCTAGTATAAACTACTTGAGTTGTTCAAATTTGAGCTTGATTTATTTTATTTACACCCATAGAAACAGTATTTTATACCTAAAGTGTAAATATATTAAGTCGATTTACAAATTATTCGAGTTTTAACTTAGATTTTATTTAAATGCAATTTGAGAATAGTCGAATATGAGCCACAGCTATTCAAGTAGTTTCTCAAATCGAGATCGATAAGTTCATGAGTATAATCGAGTTTAAGTGAATTTTAGGTATCAATATTATTGTAATTGAAGTTAAAAATAAATATACTTCTAATAAATTTAGCATAAATGAACTTAATAAAGCTCAATTTGAGTCTATATTATACCAACTTAAGTCAGATTCATATTTAAAAATTTAAATTTAGTCAAGATCGAATTTTAAAATTTTAAGTTAAGTTCCTGCTTGAACTCAAAATCAACACTACACCATCTGGACTGGGGTAGAAATCTATGTGATTTTAGCTTGGAGCGTTGCTTCGCCTCCTATTATTTGCTCCAGCGGCTGGCGCGGACCGTTTCTTTCTTGACCGTTTCAAATTAACACTCGAGCCGAAAACGCAATCGTCCAACCCAGTGCCAGCTGTGAAAGCGCGTCAAAGCCATGATCCCTGACCCACCAAAGTCCATTTTGCAAGTACTCGGAGACCCAGCCGAGTCAACTCGCTCCTCCACAACCAAATATCCTCCAATCACTCCTCTCTCTCTCTGTATCCAAACATGGGGTTGCCAAATCCTCAACGGCTTATCTTCCTCTTCCTCTCCGTACACACTCTCTCCTTAACCTCCTCCTTCTCTCTATTCTCTCCCACCGACAACTACCTCGTGAACTGCGGCTCCACCGTCGACGCCACCGTGAGCAACCGTCTCTTCAGCGCCGATTCCTCTTCACCTGTATTGACCTCGACTCGAACGATCGAACTCATCAACCCCAACCCAGTCCCCTCCACACCCCAAATATACAACACAGCGCGTGCGTTCACGAAACCATCGAGATACGTTTTCAATGTCGGAGACAAAGGTACCCATATGATCAGACTCCACTTTTTCTCATTCAGTGTGTCGAATTTCGATTTTTCTAATGCTGAATTTCATGTTTTGGTTGATGGGTATGTTTTAATGAGTAATTTTAGTGGTGGGAATTTGAATAAGCCTTTGGTTAAGGAATTTTTGATCTGGGTTGATGTTGGAAAGGTTGTAATTACGTTTATTCCGTCGAAAGATTCAAACTTTGGTTTCGTTAATGCGATCGAAGTCCTTTCGGCCCCGAAAGACTTGATCTTGGAGACTGCACAGTTTGTTGATGATGATAAAGTCGTTGAATTTGGTGAATTGAATAAGCAAGCACTTGAAGTTGTGTATAGATTGAATGTAGGTGGTCCTAAAGTGACTCCTTTTAATGATAGTTTGTGGAGAACTTGGATTCCTGATGATGGGTTCTTGAAATCGGAATTGGATCAAAAAAGGTGTTCTTTAGTGGTAGGATTAAGTACCAAGAGGGTGGTGCTAGTCGCGAAGTTTGCCCGGATAATGTTTACAATTCTGCTAGAGTGATTAGTAGCACGAATGCATCAGTTCCTAGTGTTAATATGACGTGGTTGTTCCCTGTGGATGGAGGTTACAAGTACCTCGTTAGGTTGCACTTTTGTGACATTGCAAGTATTGCTCTTGGGTTGTTGTACTTCAATGTGTATGTTAATGAGCATTTGGTTTTGAAGGATTTCGATCTTTCATATACGGTGAATGAGGTGCTGGCTTCACCTTACTATGCTGATTTTGTGGTCGATGGAGACGGTTCGGGGGTTGTAAGTGTGAGTATTGGACCGTCGAACCAAAGCATGTCGTATACTATTGATGGTATTCTCAATGGTGTTGAGGTCATGAAGATGAATAACTCGATGGGTAGTCTTGATGGGCACTTCTGTGCTGGGTTTATAATACACAACTTGGCAAGAAGACATATTGGGGTTTCCATTCCACTACTTGCTGTGGTTCTCATTCTGCTTGGTGCATCCATGGTCATCCGTCAGAGAAATGCTGGGGGCTGCCATTCTGTGGCATGGAGAAGGTTGCCTGTGGATGTGGCAGAAGCAGATACCAAAGCAGGTAACCCGCTTCCATTGAATAAATCATGAGCCATGAGACAACTGTGGAACTAACACGCTGCAAAAAATCATAGGCTGTATTTGTCTTGTGGGTGTTTGAATTAACTTATGCTGCTAATATGATGTGTAGAACAGATTCAGACCTAGTCTGTATAGGTATTTTCCGTGCTGCTGAGGGAGATTTAGTTTAACTTGGTGTGCTTTTGAAGAGAGGTACTCAATCTTTGGCAAGTTCTGTGTTTCTCCCGTAATTGGTATACAACTATAGATGAAGCACCAAAAATAGTGATTTTTGCTTGTTTCGTGTAAATCTAAGTGTGTTGTAACTTATAATTTTGGTCTGGATATGGCATTGCTGTAAGTGTTACTTGTGCAATATAAATTTAAGTGTTACTTGTGCAATATAAATTTAGAGCTCCAAATCTGTATTATGATCATGTTGCTGACTTTGAGGTTTTTCATAATCGATGGTAGTATTGCATTATGACTGATGCACAATATGATTGAACTTAACTCGCAAAACAGGAAGACAAAGCAGCTTATGAACATGAACTTGCACTGTCCTTCACATGATCACATTTATTTGTTCATAATCATTTCTTAGCTTAATGAGCTATGCAGCATCCTTAGTTTCTCTATGAACAAAATCAAATCAATATGCCAATTAGAGGAGATACCAGTGAGCTTAAACAAGGCTTCTGTTCGGTCTCTTTGAGCCGTCGCAAAGGTTTCTGTCGAAATTTTATATGATTAGTCTGTTTTCCCTATTTATTACATAAATTTCAATTGATCTTAGACCCTTTGTAATATAAGATTCTCAGCTCAGGCTCTTATGTTAAGAATCTTGATATAAAAATTTTAATCAATAAATTTGAGTCCAAGCACCACTTTTCTAGGTATTGGGCTTAACAAGTCTATTTGGATTGTCTGATCTTCGTTTATATCTATATTTGATATGTATTTTTATCTTATTTGTATTTAATCTATATTTAGTCTATTTGATCTATTTATGAATAAAATTGTCAGTTTTTTATCTATATGTGTCAAACAGTCCAAAGCGAAATGATAGTTGTGCCATCGATATGCTTACAAACTAAACAGTGCCTTAAATGGATAAGTAACTTTATACCATAAATGTTATTGTTAATTTTGTGAATTTGGTAAAATTGTCTAAATTTTAATCCTTTTACGAACTTTGAGAATAAAAAAAAAGAAGAAATTAGTAATGGTCCAAGAATAGATGTCATTTAGTGGTGAAGTAATGGATTGGAAGGCATAGTGAATAGCAAAGGGCAAAGAGATAGATTCTAGGTATAAAATATCTGATCAATTTGCGAATGATGTAAATGTGGTGGAATTAGAGTGCTAAAGTTTATTAAGATAAGAAACCATCTACATCCTAAAGAATCCCATTTAAGTTCTTAAACACCGTCTCCGCATGTTAAAAACTCACTTAAAAAATTTTCAACTTTATTTAGAATCTCATTTATAATCCTTAAATGTCATGTCAGTATATTAAGAAACTTTTATTTTAAGAAATTTTTAACTTTAGCTTAAGAATCTTAAAAAGTAGTTCTTTACATTTATTTATATTACCTAAGAGATCTACATAATAAAATTTATATGCCAACATACTTTAAAAGTAAATAAAAGCAAAAAAAAAAAAAAAAAAAATCAAAGTGGCAACTTTATGGATCCTTGTCGAGGTCCTCCCCAAGAAAACAAAACCAAGAACCTAGCTTGGGGGATGATAGAGTGATGATGGTAATTAATCCAAAATGATATCTCTATAGAGATCCATTGAGATATCTACAAAACTTAGCAGAATGATAGCAACGTTGGATTTTATTAATAAAATTAACCTATGAGGTCACCATGATTTCTTGGACATAGGATTATCTCTTGACATATTGTACAATTTACCTCTCTTACCTTACCATAAGGTAAGCATTTTTTTATGTCATACATCAATGTAATGTCGTTTCACAGGCGTGGGCAGCTAAGATTTATGGGCCTTGATTTAATAATTTTCATAAGATCCTGTTACTGATTTGAATAATTAGTCTTAAGTGCCTTTTTTTTTTTTCCATTGATCACATTATTGAAATTTGAACCTACTCATTAAGATCCTGGTACTAATTTGAATAATCAGTCTTATTGATATTGGGCTTCTCCCATTAGCAATGCGTCGTTCAAACTGACCCCTCCGGCCCATCAACCATAAAGTATGTATTAAAATTGAAGTCATGGAATAGTATAAAGGTTTCCTGTCACTTAAGCTGAAGAATTATCTAACCTATCTCTATTGGCATTTTCGAAAATTATAAAAAGGGTTAATATCACAAATTGTATATGAATTTTTATAAAATATATAATTAGGGATCTGAAGTTTGAAATTGATGAATTTAGTATCTAAAATAATTTTTTTTTTCACGTTAACAATACTTTCATAAAGATATTTTTGGTACTAAATTTGTTAATTTCAAATTTTTTAAGTATTAAATTGATCAATTTCATAGTTTATGTACTAAATTGATCATTTACAAAGTTTAGGTACCTAATTGCATATGTTGCTAAGGTTTAGGTATCATTTGTGGCATTATCTCTTATTATATATATTATCAGAAAATGTCATGAAAATTTTCCTCATTGCTTTTTATTATACATGAAGGAAGTATATATACACATTGTACAAGATCAAAAAAGAGGAAAGAAAATCCTATTCCTAGTCAAATCTCCTTATCTTGAAATTAATGCTCCTAAATTAATGTTATTAGTCAAATCATTAATGACTCCTAAATTAATGCTATTGGTCAACATTCTTGACTCCTAAATTAATGCTATTGGTCAAAACTTTTCTAAATTAATGTAGTCGGTTTTCCAACACTCCCTCAAGCTGGTGAATAGATATCAATCATTCCCAGCTTGGATATAATTGTTGAGAAGTTATGAGAACTTAGTCCTTTTGTGAACACATCTGCCAGTTGTTCCTTGGTAGGCACATAGGGAGTACAAATCAACTTGCTATCCAATTTCTCTTTTATGAAATGTCTATCGATCTCCACATGTTTTGTCCTGTCATGCTGTACTGGATTGTGCGCAATGCTGATGGCTGATTTATTATCGCAATATAATCTCATCGGTTCGTCCCACTTTATCTTAAGATCTTCAAGAATAATCTTTAACCACAAAAGCTCACAAACCCCTTGAGCCATAGCCCTGAACTCTGCTTCTGCACTTGATCGAGCCACCACATTTTGTTTCTTGCTCCTCCACGTGACTAAATTACCTCCTAAGAAAGTGCAATAGCCTGTTGTGGACCGTCGATCAACTGGAGAGCCTGCATAGTCCGCATCCGTATAAGCTTCAAGCGTTAACCCTTCACCTTTCTTAAATAAAATTCCCTTTCCTGGACTGGCTTTCAGGTAGTGAAGTATACGGTTTACAGCTTGTAGATGAATCTCCTTAGGATTGTGCATGAACTGACTCACAACACTCACAGCATAAGCAATGTCTGGCCGTGTGTGTGCCAAGTATATTAGCTTTCCAACCAATTTTTGGAATCTTTCCTTATCAACAACCTTATCATCTTTTGCCTCTCTCAGTTTATGATTAGGCTCAATCGGAGTTGAAGCTGGTTTACAGGCTATCTTGCCTGTTTCTTTCAGAAGATCAACCACATACTTCTGTTGGGAAATGAAAATACCTTGTCGAGATCTAGCTACTTCTATCCCAAGGAAATATTTCAATTTCCCTAAGACTTTAATCTCAAACTCCTTTGCCAAGTAGTTTTTTAGGATCTCCTTCTCTTTCTCGTCATTTCCAGTAACAATTATGTCATCAACATACACCAAAAGTGCAGTCACTCCCCCTGAAGTTGTATGCTTGATGAATAGGGTATGATCACCCTGACTTTGTTTATACCCATTATTGAGCATTACCTTACTAAACCGGCCAAACCAAGCCCTTGGGGACTGTTTGAGTCCATATAATGCCTTTTTTAATCTGCAGACCTTGTTCCCTTTCATCTCCCTTCCAAAGCCCGTGGAATCTCCATGTATATTTCTTCCTCTAAGTCTCCATGAAGAAAGGCATTTTTTACATCAAACTGATGTAAATCCCAATCAAAATTTGCAGCCAATGACAAGAGAATTCTCACTGTATTCATCTTAGCTACTGGTGCAAAGGTCTCTTCATAGTCTACTCCATAAGTTTGTGTGTATCCCTTAGCCACCAACCTCGCCTTGTATCTCTCTAGAGACCCATCTGATTTGTACTTTAAGGTAAACACCCACTTGCATCCTACTACCTTTTTATTTTCTGGCAGTTCTACAACTTCCCAAGTTCTATTTTTCTCAAGTGCCTCCATTTCTATTCTCATAGCCTCTCTCCACTTCTCGGATAAAGCCTCAGATAAATTGTTGGGAATCGAGATGGTATTTAAGTTGGCTAAGAAACTCCTGTGAGATGGAGAAAATCTATGAAAAGACACTGATTCGGCCAACGGATATTTTGGGTGCTTAGTACATTCTCGAGTTCCTTTTCGTAAGGCAATAGGTAAGTCAAGATTAGCGGGAACATCTGAAGGAATTGAATCTATGCATACCTCATTCCCAAGAGTAGAGTTTGAGTTTTGGAGTTGCACAAGGTCTGGTGCCAGAACTTCTCTCCTTGAGTTCACTTGTCCATACCTCCTAGTATTAAGTTCTTCATTGAGAGGGACTCTGGTTGTTTTAACAATTTTAGGATTTGGTTCTTGTGGGGGTAATTCAGGTTCTTGTTGTAGGATTATTTTCTCCTGTAGAGGTGACCTAGAAGGAGGCACTGAAGGTAAATCAAGAAAGGATATATCTTCTACCTTATTTTCCCCAATAGAACCAGACTCCCCCTGAAGATAAGGTTGAGAGAAAAAAGATTGGCCCTCCTCCAAAGTGGTATCAATAGAAACATACAGTTTCCGTGTAGGTGGGTGATAACACTTATAGCCTTTCTGTGTTGGAGAATACCCAACAAACACACACTTGATTGCTCGTGGATCAAGTTTACCTCTGTTGTGACTAGATATATGAACAAAGACTGGACAACCAAAAACCCGAGGGCTTAGATTATTTGTGATTATGACATTAGGGTAAAACTCAGAGAGAAGTTGCATTGGTGTTTTATTCCCCAAGGCTTTAAAAGGTAAGCGGTTGATCATATGTGCGGCAGTGAGGACAGCTTCTCCCCAGTATGATTTTGGAACATTGTTTTGGAAAAGCAAAGCACGTGTTGTGGTGAGTAAATGGCCATTTCTCCTCTCAGCCACCCCATTTTGTTGGGGAGTATCTACACACGAAGACTCATGAATTATCCCTTCTCGTTGGAAATATGATGAAAGAACTTGGTTAAAATAATCTCTGGCATTATCAGACCTAAACCTTTTTATTTTTACACCAAATTGATTATTCACCATGGCAATGAAGTTTGGAAGGATCGTGGTCACATCTGATTTATGTTTGAGAAGAAAAATCCAAGAGACTCTAGTACAATCGTCTATAAAAGACACAAACCATTGAGCTCCTGTAACATTGGGAATTCTAGATGGTCCCCATATATCAGAGTGAATCAAATCAAATGGCAAGGAACTTCTATTATTACTTATTAGAAAAGAGGTCCTTTTATGTTTGGCAAACTCACATACATCACAATGAAGGTCTTCAACATTGACATTCTTAAACAAAGAAGGAAACATTGTCTTTAAAACAGTAAACGAAGGATGACCATAACGAAAATGTTGACGCCAAATGATATCATAATTTGAACCAGAAAAACAAGACCTTAAGGAGACATGCTTGACAGTTGGTGTGTGTATGGTAGATGTATCAAGATAGTAGAGACCACCTTTTTCCTTAGCTACTCCAATCCTCTTCCCTGACATCTGGTCTTGGAATACACAATGAGAGGAATAAAATAAGACATTACAATTCAAGTCATGAGTTACTTTATGAATGGATAGGAGACTAGTGGACAATTGCGGAACATGAAGCACATCCTTAAGTAACAAGGTTGGACTCAACTGAATATGTCCAATACCAGCAATTGTAGTGACTGAGCCATTGGCAACAACAATTTTCCTATTGCTAGGACAAGGTGTATAGGTTGTAAAATGAACAGATAAAGGTGTCATGTGATCTGTGGCTCCTGAGTCAATAATCCAATGGTCTTGTATAAATTGATCAAAGGTATGTAATCCATAAGGAGAAGGGTTATCTGTTTTAATGCGAGACATGATGTAATCCATAAGGAGAAGAGTGTATGTAAAAAAAAAAAAAAAAAAAAAAAAAAGAGGTGTATATAGAAAAATGAGAAGAATGTTGGCAATGAATGCCAACAATATTATTGGCAATGAAGGCAAAAAAAAATCCCAGAATTTTGGAACCCTAAGGCTCTGATACCATGTCAGAAAATGTCATGAAAATTTTCCTCATTGCTTTTTATTATACATGAAGGAAGTATATATACACATTGTACAAGATCAAAAAAGAGGAAAGAAAATCCTATTCTTAGTCAAATCTCCTTATCTTGAAATTAATGCTTGTAAATTAATGTTATTAGTCAAATCATTAATGACTCCTAAATTAATGCTATTGGTCAAAACTTTTCTAAATTAATGTAGTCGGTTTTCCAACATATATATATATATATATATTGATAAATAGAATGATAATCAATCATCATTGCAAAAAATTGTTAACCAACGCAAATTTCTATGTTTTTTTTTTTTCCTTTTCCACTTTAGTTATAGATTATTAAATAAAATTTGCTTGTTATCAAAATCAGAATTTTTTGGAACAAGTAAAAAACAAATAGAATAGAGCAAATAAAGCGCCAGAGATACTAGAAAATTTCACTTGTTTTTTTATTCTTTTTCCACAATACGCATTCGTAATCATTCAACTTGGTTAAAAATACCAGATGAAAAATGTGAAAAAAAAAAGACAAATGAATAAATAATTTTTTTTCCTATTATAGCAATTCTTTTTAAACAAAGTTGAAGAAAATTATGAATTTATTCTTAGTTATTATATGTAAATAATATATGGAGAAATTTAAGTTCGGTTTAGGTGAGAAAATATAAATTGAGTCCAACAATATATATAAGAGTTCAATAATGATAATTACAATATATCACGCAACATAGTGATCCTAGTGAGGGTGTCTCATTTTCTTTTGAAAATACAAAAATAATAATAATAATATAATAATTGGTTTTATGGGTAAATTATTAATAGTGAGATCATTAGTTGAATGATAACACCAAAGGAATCATAGAAAAACTCATCTCATGATATTAAACAAACCACAAAAAGATCTAACTTTGTTTCCTTTTTTTGGCCATGATGGTATTAATCAAACCATAAAATAATACAACTTTTAATTTGATTCATATTTCAATTGGTTTTTCACCTACTCCTAGTAACAATCATTAATGAGCATCTTTTTTCTAATAATTACAAGATATTTTAACCCTTTTTTCTTTCCCCCAATTGGTGATGAGAGGTCACTGATCCTAATTGCTTATTTAGTACGTTTGACCATCCTTGTACTCATAATTAGTAGGTTGACATTAGCCATTGTGATTGTGAAATGGAGTGGAGTGGCAAGAGAAAGCATTTCCCATAATAGGATCCACAATACCATTGTGCTTCTTAATTATCATTTCCGATTATGGGTAAACAAACAGTTTTATCTTTTCTCATTTGGATATTCTTTTTTGGGACATTGATTATCTTTAACAAAATCCATGTGCTATGGTTTGTTTTCCACTATCTCTGTTATACTCCCACTTGGATATTAGTGCTATGACTAAAGTTTTTGCTATCCACATTTGGTGCTTCTCCCTGTATTTTTATTAATTTTGTGGAAAATATTATTCTAACACATTAAACTCGTAATTTTATTATTTATTGAAATTATAGAATTAGTAAATCGTATATAATCGTACAAAATTGGTAGTATCATAAATTTGTGAATTTATGGAATTGTATATTGAAATTCATAATTCTACCTAAAACTTGTATCTAAATAATTTGATTCACACTTTAATTTAAAATCACAAATTTATAAAATCATATATTAAACTTGCAATTTTGACCACCTTGATTCCAACTTTTTTAACAATGATCATAATTAGACTTTGATTGTTGTCGAATATTATTATAGGGGAGGTAACTCGTACGTCTTAGTAAAACGGGTAATGATATTCAACAATTACAAAATATTTCGATTAAAATTAAAAAAAAAAAGTAGTTTCCATATTTATCTCATCATTTTTTTAGCATTTGTCACAATTATTAATCACCATCTTCGCTAGTCGACCACAACTAGGGATGAGCACAAATCGGTTTGGTTCAATTTTTACTTAAACAAACCATAATTTACATTTCTGTTTTTTTTTCTTTTCCTAAAGTAAACCATTAAATAATTGTTTGGTTCAAATTAGAAATATTCTAAACCATTGAAAAACGGTTTAATTTGGTTCAAATTATAGATTATACTAAATTATAATTTAAAAAACTTTATTATGATATTTTTAAATTTATGCGGATATTTAAATATTTAATTTAATCTACAAAGTTCAAATTATAAATCGCAAAAATATACTTCATAAATTTATCACACTTATAATTCGTAGTCCACCATAAAATCATTCATTCACTAATTAGTCATCCATGAATAAAGTACATTTGCTAACTAATATATAATAAGTCATAATCTATAATAATTTATATAACCAGCCTATCAATAAATTTGACAAAAATAAGAATATTATTAAAAGTTATTCACGAATAGAATTGATCTGCTAATAAAATACATTGAAAAATTAAACATATCATAAGAGTCCTGCTTAAATAAAAAAATTCTATATTGTGCAGAGTTAAAACAATTAACTAAAAACAACATTAAGTTACCAATAGAAGAATATATATAACTTGAGCCTAAAAAACAATTTTAAAAAAAGAACAAGTTAATATTAACCAATATTTACCAAATAATGAATATCATAATAAAATCATAAGAATATGTGCAAACTTTAATCAATCATCAAAAGAAAAATGATAGTTACAAGTAAAATATTATTATGTTTTTTTTTCTAAAATGGTTTGGTTCAACTTTTACGTATGGATTTGATTTACCTATCTAGATCAACCACCAATTTACAAATTGGTTTGACTTGAGAAATTTCAAAACCAAATTGTTTAAAAAAAATCATATTTTTTGTTTTGTATAGTTCGATTCGGCCTACGGATTGATTTGATTTGATTGATTTTTTTCCCACCCTACCCACAACCATTTCTATGACCACTCACTCTTGGAAGATTCAAGTAACAATCACCACTTAGTATTTTAGGACATACTTTCACACTTAGTAAGAGTAAAAGTCGAAGAAAAAGATATATAAGCCCTCCAAAAATCGTTTTCCTCTATACATATAAAATTTAAATAGATTATCAATCATATGTAGCAGCCAGTATGTGATTGATCGATGGGGTTAACCCATAAAGTTGAATTAAATAGAACCCAACACGCACTTTTTTAAGTTGAGAGAAAAGTGAGTTTATTATCAAATATTTTGGTGGCTCCTCTTAATTCCTTGAGATAATAAAAAGTTTGAAACAAGGGATGATATGATCGTATTGTTAATCCTTTCCCCACCAATCATTTAATAAAAATAACTGAAAATTAGATTACGTAGAACCATATTTCATGACATTAATTTTACTCGTGATGCAGAATGATAAATGAAAAACCTAAGAAAGCTAAGAATAGGTATGAGCAGACCAAGACTCATTGAGGAACTTAGGTTATAGAACAAGGTATATGTATTGGACATAAGCCGTAGGCTAATTATCTTAACAAGCTTGTTATAATTTTAATAGGAAAAACCCAATTTATTGGTTAAGCAAATTAAGAATCAAACTATAAAAACCTTTATTGGATTGACTAATGTTAATCAAGAATCTTAGTATAATGAATGTATGAGCTTTATAAGAACCAAAGTTCTTCAAAAGAATTATAGAGAAGATTTAATTTCTCAAAAAAAATTCAAAATTTTAGACGAATTATCATTTAAATCTTTACCTTCACATCTCCCACAAAGATCTTAATAAAAATAAGATACAATTGGATTTGGTCGAATTTTTATTCCATGAAATTAATTAAATGAAGCCCAAAAGCGTTTAATGAGATGACATAAATTGATTTTATTTTCAAACAAAAATTACATCCACGGGAAATGACTAATATTTTTGTATGATTCTATAAAGCAAAGGGACGAAGCGAACCTTAGGAGAGACTTATCAAGTAGATTTCTTCATGCAATCAAAGAATCGAATACCAACGCCATTTGGTTTCAATGGATCGTATTTGTAAGGAATAACTGAAAATCTCCAACCAAAGTGTGGGTGAATAGCAAACATGAGGTCTCTTGATGATACTTTGAGGCTCATGTAATTAAGACCCTCGAAGCTCATTAATCCTAAAATGCAATGTTTGTGAACACATACTCATCTTTTCTAATTTAAAAAAAATGCATATAACTCTTTAATTGTAGCTAGAATATTAGATATTTTATCAACATGATTATAAATTATCGAATTTTAGTAGTTTAATGACAATTTGAAGAGTAGATGTATATTTTTACAAGGTATAGGGATGTTAATATACACTTTAGGGTTTAAAAATTTTTTTTTGTGCACTTTCCATATATATATATAGTATATATTTATATTTATTTTAAAGAAAGAGAAAGATCGATATCATGTATAATTGAATAATTATATATGTCAAATGGGTGGATGGCAAACTGGGATAAGTCAGCATCATGGTATTTTATTAATATTATATATTTCGTGAGTGCGTGAAAGGAAGAAGGGTCTCCAGGAAAGGGACAAGGAAGAGGAGGAATACCACCTAATAATAAGTGTAAAGGAAAATACAAATGAAGAGTCAAAGGAGCATAAGAACGAGCCCTTGTCGCTTTGGAGATAAGATGAGAGGGTACTTGAGGCAAGTATATGTGGGTGTGCAAGCATTAAGACGAGACACGAATCAAACGTATCTGTTATGTATTGGGTCCTTTCCAAACGAAATCAAGACTTTTGGGTTCTTCCTAAAGAGTTAGTCCATGCATACTTGATTAATTTGGAGACAAACGATCTCTCTCTCTCTCTCTCTAACCCTTGGTTTTATCAATTGAATAAGCTTTCAAGAAACCTAATAAAAAATTGCCAAATTATAAAATAGTTTACAAGGTTATATGGGTGGGGGATATTATAGTTTTTCTTTTTTCCTTTTCTTTTATTGGGGTGGGGAGGGGGCATTTAGTTAGTTCCTGATTCGATTTGAAACAGTATCATAATTTAGTTCATTTGGTCAAACAAGACTGTGATATTAGTATTCATGATGTAAACTGAATTTTTCACTAGAAGTGAACAAAGAATCCAAATTGAAACAGACAAAACTTTGTTTTTTTTTTTTTTTCATTTGGTTTGTTTTGAGAATATGTACATGATTTATGATTTGATTCGGTTTAAAACAAGAATTGAATTGTGTACATCTATAAAGAATTTTTATTATATCTGTAGTTCATTTGATTTTTGCATGGTAAATCTATGTTTAAAAAAAAAAGAAGACTTTTTAAAGGCAACTTGTTATATGTGAATCTTAATGGTAGGGAAGGGTCACATTATAAAATTATTTGGCATCCCATGATTTTATTTATCTATACCTAACATTAGACAGTCCGTATTGAGAATTAGAAAAAGACAATTCACACATATGTGACCAAGACCAAGAGGTTCTTTTGTCCCACTCCTAAATATGGATTACATAGTGGCCATCTAATGTATTAATTTCTTTTGCTTTATGTCGAGATTTTATAGCTGGCTTTGTCGATACTGATGGTAGAATTTTATTCGATTAACTTGTGTCCCCATGGCACATGATTGTCTTCCTCTATGGTACATTCTTAGGGCTTTTGTTTATCTCATGTTTTAATTTATGTAAGACTGATGACCAAATATAAAATTCCGATGGTAATATATGTAAGATATGACAACGGTTGCTAGATAATAGAATCTACTGGGAAAAAAGAAAGAAAAAAAGAAAAAGGTGTAAAAGCTACATCCATACTCCATAGCATAAAACTAAAACTTCTATGGTGTAAAATAGATCATTATATGTTTCAATAGTACATCCATGTGTAAATGTAAGCTTCAAATAAGGTAAAGAATCTTCTACGATGCTATGTGTTAAATAATTATAATAAAAATCTTATAACCTTAATTGATATCATAATTATTGGTGTCTTGAGAGTGCTCATTAAGAAATTTATATTTTGCAAGTTTGTATTGGAATCACATAAGATTTGGATCAAATTGATAGGTGAAGATGTGATAAGAAGGAAGGTAAAACTAGAGTGTGGATTGAAATTAAAACCAATGGTTTGGGCCTTTGGCCATTGTTAATACCAACCAACTCTTCGGTCTTGATTGATTTAACTAGTGCATGGAGTTTGTTGTAGTTTCTTGTTTTATATTCCTTAATGTTCAAGTGACTTTCTACATTCATTGTTAGTCTAGTTCATTCTAATAATAAGTTAATTATAGTTTTATTTCTTATAAAATTATTACAACATGTAGTTGACTGTAACAATAATACAATAAAGAATCTGTATTATAAAAAAGGTGAATATCAAATTTCATACCTAAACTTTATAAATGAAAAAGAAATTCAATTTGATACCTAAAATATAAAATAGTAATTTAATACGTAATCAAACTTTTTCGTAACTATCTTTCCTTTCTCTTTAACAACATTGCTTTGTTTGGTAACTTAAAAAGGGTAGTTTGTCATTAAATTTTTACTACCTCCCCAAACACTGTCCAGCATCGATAAGCTGCTTATGTCTTATCAATAAATAGAGAAAACAATATTAGGAAGACAGTAAAAATAGCCACAAAAAGTCTGATTAAATAATAATTTGAATACTTTAAAGTTCAAGCATCAAATTAAATTTTTATGCAAAAGTTAAATACTAAATCTAACATTGTCCTTAATAAAAATTTTTAAATAGTTATTCATCACTCAAACATATGAATAGTAACTCAATATTAGTATTGATTTTTTCCCTCCAAAAAAACCCCAGTTAAATTTGAAAAATTAACACATAAAATTTTTATTAAGTCTATCCTATTCTTTCGGTAAAAAAAAAAAAAAGTTTATTCTATTCTTCGGTATCATTAATTATACTATAGTCTTATTTTATTCATTGAAGTGAATGGGTAGTGTGTGTTAGGTTATAAAATGAAACATTATATAGACTATCAATAAGATAGATAACACTTAACAAACCTATTAGGATGCTCTTAAAAAATTCTATATTTTAATAATCATGATGTTTATTCTATCCATTATCATAAATATTTATAAAATAAACTGTAGATATGATCAATAACAAATAAGACAATCATTTGGCAATTTCAAATCAACATCATGCATTGATTTTTTTTATCCGTTCATTCATTTATGAGCTTAAATATCGTTGAAGTTTGGCTTTTTTCTTGTAATTTATGAAACCGGTAAATAACCTATTAAGAATTTAATGAACCTCCATAATTTGTTGAATTTCTTCATTAATATAAAGGTTTTCTTTTTAAAGAAAAAAAATTCCTCCATTTCTTTTCCAATGACTTTCCGCTTTGCCATGTGTCTTGAGAAAAATCAACCATCCATTTTGCGCAGTCTAAATTTATTTTATATATTTAAATCTCTCTCCTTCTCTTTTGAGTTCTTGTTTTTCATTTAATATAAGCTTAGGTAATGGCTATTGGTAATTTGGCTTCCTACCCCAAATCATCTTGGAGCATTGCTATTTACACAGCACAACTACTATAATGACAGTGTCTTGATTCAAATATGGAAATTTGTAACCATCATTCTATCAATCCATAAGAGTCTTGTCGGATTCTTATTTTCAGACATAGGATTTTCAAATAGTTTTTAATTTTTATTTTGTTTACCAGTCATTTTTTAGCAAAAGTTTTGAGTTTCATTTTACACTAGTATAAGACTTTTAGGTTTATACTGTAGATGTATCTATTTTTAAATTGAATATATACAGTATACGAGTCACACTGCATGCACCTAATACTCAGCCAGCATATCCTCATATTAAATTAATATAAATCAATTGTATACCAACTTTTATATTCTCTAATAAATTCACATCAAGCCTCATATTCAATATAATTTTGCATACATCACCTATATTCAAGTCTTATGAGCTCAATGAAGCACGTGAATTCACCGAGCCAAATGAGTTTAAACTCTTATCTCATCTCTGCTCCTTCACTTCGCTATAATTAAAATTCCGTTACAGCTTTATACCTTACAAATAGGTATTATGACGTTTAATTGATTGTAATAGTGATTCATAGGGAATCTTTAGTACAAATTGAATAATCATTCTTTACTCAAATTTATGAATGATAATTCAATGCTGGAATTATCTTCTTCTTTTCTTTTTTTTTTAAATAAATGAAAATTCTATTACAACTCTATTCCATTCTTTAATAATGAGAATTTCATTATAGTCTTATTCATTCAATGAAGTGATCAAACTATTAGCTACTTGAATAAATTGAGTTCAAGCTTTATTCAACTATAATCTTGTCAAATTTAAACTGATAAATAACTACTCTGCCAGCTTCGTTTATTTGCACACCTTTACGTTATTCATTTCATCTTGTTACTCTACATTGTCAATATTTGCACCAAGGAGTTAGCATCTATGGCTATAAATTTCAAAGTATGATAATGCACTGCTTCCTAATTGAAGCATCAATGTTTAGTGACATTTCTCAGTCACCATTTAATTCAAACAGGAAAAAGACACACAAATCCCATTATTCCTATAAATACGCCACTTGCCACTGTCATGAATGTTGTAGAGCCTGTAGGGAGAATACATGCTTTCAAATTCAGGCTCCACTTATATAAAGTGAAAATTGTGATACAATAAGTACAAATAATATTTTGATATAATGAAAAGAAAGATTCATTCATATTTTACAAAAAAAATTACCATATATTTACATGTTATAAGTATTTGTAAGTTTTTTATTGGTACACGTGCTGTGAATAAATCATACAATCAAATGTTAATGATATTTGCATGCCCTACCATAACGATTCTTGTGGCATTAATTAGGTCATGTGTATACATGAAATTGATAAGGGTTTTGGACAAGGGCCATACATGTTTTGGCTTGATAAGGCACACATGAACTTGCTTCCATAATGAGGCCAAACATGCACGCTTTACACTTTAGCTTATAGATTGGTTTGTTTCTTAATGATTTTAAATAATTTAGATCGTGCAATATATAATTTTTTCTTTTATATATATATATATATATATATATCTTGTGTAGATTATACAACCCAAATTTCTAGGAATTATAATTTCATTTGGAAAATGCTATATGGGATTATATACAAGAAAGTTTAACGATTGATTATTAGTGTTATGTGCTAAAAAATGTATTCTTTAATTTTTTTAATAAATAATTCAGAGATTACTACGAAAATTTGATTTTTTTTTCCTGAAATATTTGTGCTTTTACTGGTCAAACTTACTACATCATTTGAAATTATTTACACTTATACAGTTTTGGTCCAATGAAGGTACCAACTTTTGACATGGGTTTATAGTTATACCATTCCCTCTTATTTAGTTGCATTTTAAACACTAAATTGCTATTCTATAAAATAATGAAGTGTATTTATGCACCACCCTCATGGATTGATATTTAGTAATTTTTTTAATCATCTTCTTATAAATACCTCTATCTTATCTATCTATCATAAAAATGAAAATGAAATAATAAATATCCCACAGTTGCAATAGGGTATTAGATATATAATGCATTACTTTGGTTCTGGTCAACTTTAAAATGTAATGGATATTAAATAACTATTATAACTTATTAAATTTTTATTAAATTACAATTCAATAGCTCTCATATTCAACATGGTGAAGTGAACCGCTAGTAATAAATATGTAAAAGTCGGATTGTATAAACACTTAACAATTTTATATTTTATTTTGGAATTTGAAGATAGTGATGTCTTTTTAAAAAAGAAAAAGAACGAAATAGTACAAAAGGACACCGATTATTTTAAAATCGTGATGGGTTCGTATGAGTGTGTTGTGTGTGCTCTTTCTTGATGGCGCCAGAAGGTTGATGTTTGGGCATGAGGGTTTGCACCACCGACGAATTGATGCATGTCCTGTCTTCATCTGACTGGTTTTGCTCACACAATGCCCTACTTTTCCAATGTCTGCTTTTGTTTTTTTGTCCTTTGCCCATCATGGACTGAAGTGGGTGTGTCCCACTCCCACGAGACCCTGTTGGTTAGTTCTTGTACCAAGTGATTAGATCCCATATTGGTACACTGTACGCCATCTTCCTTGTTGGAATTGAGACAAGTATTGTGTTTGAAACTCTCTATCTAGGGTCTGGCTTGGAGAAAAGAAAACCTAGTATAAAAAAGGTAAAACCAAAATAACATATGTAATTTTTACTTTTTTTAATATTTTAAAGATATATTAAAAAGTGGGAAAAGAAGAAAAATATATTTACCTTCTGTATATGTAATTGATTATAAAAAAAAAACCAAAAACATTTTCAGTTTTATCTCTCAAACTTCAAGGACACTTATATAAATATAAAGATCCAAAATTTGAGGTTGCATGTGTGGACATAAATCTTGGGTTCTACATGATCTTAGACTGTGATGTGAAGATAATATGTAGATAGGGTTTTTTTTATGAGGGAGGAAAGGAAAAGAGGTGTATGCCATTTAAAATTATTGATGTTAACGATTTAAGTTCCTTGTTTTGTTATAGATGAATCCACATTTTCAAGGTGATTTACGGTATTCACCTTATTTGTATCATGGTGTAGATAAAGAAAAAGAATAGGAAAAAGAAAAAAAAATCAAGCTACTTATGACTTATTTGGAATGCGGGATTTTATTTTATTTGATTTATCTATGCCATGTTGATAAAAAGATCCAAAAGGAACTTAGAACAAGTTGATAAAACAATTGCTTATCAACTTGAAATATCAAACATATTCTGGAGAAACCTTGCTTCATCAATTTACATCTAGAAAAGGTGGTGCTTCTAGTAAATTCTTCAATAGCTTCCTCACAACAATAGTTTCGATAAGCCTTTGAAGCAAAGAATGAGCTCCATTGATTTTGCCACTAGTCATTCTATTTTGGAATATAAGATGGACAATTGCTATCAGCAAAAGTTAGTCCAATTGATAATGATTTCGAGATGCAAAATCCTCAAAATGGAACACCCTTTTTGCTTTAGGAATATGTATATTAGATAAAGAAGGAAAGTCAAGTTGTGCCCTGTGTGAAGCATAGCGTATACTAGGTATTAGTAAGAAGATCATTTGATTTGAGAACTGATTTAGATTGACACTGGAGTAGGGTACTTGAGAAACAAATGTACTCAGTAGTTAAAAATTCCTAAAATGGAAAGTCATAGCTTGGTCCTCCGTTCCACAAATAGTTTTAGTTTACCGCAACCGATCTTGAACTTAAACCTCTTTACTAGTTAAGGTTATAAATTTTCCTTAATCTTAACTAAAAATATGTTTAAATTTAAGCTCACTAGCTGAAAAAGTAATTTTTTCACATGCTAATATCTTTCATACATAACTAAATAGACATCTATCTGGGTCAAGTTCAAACTGGCCAACAGGTCCTCCATTGGATCCGTCAACCTGGTCCATCCTGAGGATCTGATGGGTCTAGTAGGATCCGTCCGGTTTTTGTTAAAGAAAAAAGAAAAAAAAATTTCGCTTGTGAATTTTTTTTTAATTTTTAAATTGCGGATTGTATCCGTAGAATCCAACCCATGAACCGACGGCTACACAGGTCTTACTCACCCGCCACCCCATGGGGTGGTTCTGGATCTTTTTTTGGACTCAGACCGGGAGATGTATACAACCAAATCCTCTTTAAAATTCTTCATGCCGGCTTAGTGAATTTGCCTTTATGAAGGTATTGAATGGTGCCCACTTACTAGAATTACAAATTTGCAAGTTCTAACCCACGAAGTAGCATGGAATCGGTTGCTCATTCAATTTCCAGATTTGAGAAGTATAGAACAAAAGCTTGCATCTTAAGTTTCGGATTCACCACCTAGACCCAAATAATCTCATTGAAACTCACCTCTCCCTATATAAGACCATTCGAATATTTTTCAATTTCAATTAGAAGCATGTTGCTGTTAGGGATAATAATAATAATAATCTAACCATCATAACCTTTTGGAATGTAGTTTTGCTTTCCTTATTATCTTGTTCATTTAAATATAGCAAATATAAGCCCAATATGATAAAGTTTGCCTTAAGAAGAAAAAAATATTAAAACACAAACATCATATCTACTGTAGTTTGTGGGGATCTTTTACCGTCAGGAGTCATTTACTTAATCATTTTAATATTAATATAAATATAATAATTAACATATTAAGTATTTCAATGTACGATTATAATTGGTTATAAATTATTAAATAACTTTAGGAAAGGATGGACGGTAAGGTTTTCTTATGGTGTGAACATTTGACATCTTTTTTTTTTTTTTCTCTTTTCTCTCTCCCTTACTTTATCTTGACATAATTTTTATTTCCCATCAATGATATTAGTCGCAATTATTGCAACGGTGGTTTCGATTTTCAAAGGCCAAGGGAACACCGACTACGCCGATGCGATGCATAATTTCGCTATTGAAAGCGATCATTTGTCAACCAATTGCCATGAAATTAAAGTGTTACATACATGCATCGTAATCTATAATTTGCCCAATGAAACCCATTTGCCACGTTGTTGACTCCACGTTTTTTCCCACGTTAATATAAATTTTAATTTAAGAGAAGTTTAAGAAAAGAAAGTTAGGGCTAAGTGTAATCATTAAACTATGGGTAAATGACATATACAACCTTTGAAAATATTTTAAATTATAAAGACATTTAATTTTTGAAAAATATTATTGTCTCATGGTGGTTGTAATAAAATCAGTCTGATGACATCATTAAATGGTATAGATATATTTCAACTGTGATCAAAATTTTAAATTTTTTTATATCATTTTTTTATAATAAATTTAATTATAATATTATGGGAACAGTAAAACTTCCCCAATTTTTAGAAACCCAATAATTACCTCCAAAAAAAAAAAGATATAGACTCCACTTATATTATTGTACGCTGGTTGATATGTCTTTTTCATCGAAGATATATATCAAAATAGTCAAAAATAAATGCCACATCATTTTTTTTTCGACATGGCAAGATGGATATGCCTCCGTGTGCTTCCTATGATTCATTGCAAATGAATGATTCTTCTTCTTTCTTTTCTTCAATAAGTTATTGGATTTTTTCAATCCAAGTGTTTGCAGCCAATTTCTCCATCAGTAAGAAGACACATATCTAGAGATGCAACAAAATGGGTTATTATTAGGTCGACTTGTTAAAAATCTTATAGGTTTGACCTACAGTGTTGTAGGATGAGATTAGAAAAATTTTTATGACCTATTGGGTTTAGAATCAAGTTAGAAATCATAGTTATGACCAAATGAGATTATTCCAACCCAGTAAAATATGATAAAATATCAAATATAATTATAAAAAATTTAATTCAAAATTAAAAGAAAAAGGAAGAAGAATCTCCTCCCAAGTCTTCTTCACTCTCATTCACAAGTTACACTCCATTAGACGAACTTTCTTCTGAAATCGCTAATAGGTAATGTAAACCTCAAATGATGGTAATTAACTCTACACCTCAACTTCTGCACGTCAATACTCAATTTGTTTGTGAGCTTGTAATCATATTTTTGACATCAAGAGTTTGTTGTTTATCTTGGTAGTATATTACAAATGGAATTTTGTCCCACATTGTTTTAAACCAAAACATTTCCTTAACTTATTAACTAATCTAATTGTATGCACTTGTAAAGAGCAAGTGAATAGGGATGGGTTGATTTCCACGATAATTGAGCTAACAATCTGAAGAGTTTGTTGAATTCTAGGGGATATGTTCTTAAAAGTTGATGTTGCATTTAATTTGTCTATTTTGTTGCAAATGTCAAATGAAAAATACACATACCCAACCATCTTACAATATAAGTGGGATCCATACCCTTTTTAGGGAGTTAATTGTTGATTTTTATAAAAATTGAATGTCTATATGATTTTAAAAATTCCCATGTAATAATTTACCCTTAATAATTTTTAGGCCTTGTTAATACAATTTGTCTTGATTTAAGCTAATAGAGTATTTCAATTCAAATTTTATGTAGAATAATGAGAGATTATTTTAAAATAAAAATACTAATTTTCATTGCAAAAACTATACCCACTTTAATGATTTCATATAGTATACAGGTAATAGAAATGTTTAAACAACTATTACAAATAACAAAGGAAATAATAGATGTAAATAGGAAGCAATGTAAAAAACCAAATTTGATACCAAATACTCCATTTGATAACTTGCTGTAATCCCCAAGTTTTTCATAAATAGAATTAGAAGTAGAGAATTTATGTATTTGATTGTTTATGTTGTGGTATATGAAATTAGAGTAAAGTTAAGTATAATAGTTGGTATAAAATCAATATAGTAAGAATAGAAATTTAAAATCATCAATGGATTTGAATTTAAGAAATCATTATTTTTGTATTCCTCATATTCTTATAGAAAATTGAGTTTTCTAAACTTAAATTCTAAATTACTATTAATATTGATATAATTCTTATAAGGAATTAATTTTATTAATAGGACTTATAAATTAAATTGTTACTAAATTATAATTTAAGTTGAATAATTGATAATACTAATGTTATAGAAATGTAATGGTGTAGTATATGTTGTTTAGAACTCTTAGTGGTTGCAAAAATTATTGTGAGACCCACTATAATTCCCATACACACCCACACATTAAATCATGCTTGAATTACCCCAAAAGTCAAAATTGGTTTTGTATTTATACTCATGATTATCCATTAGTAGCAGAAAATTTTTTCACTCCCTTGCTCTCTCTCTTTCCAATATCAATGAGTACCACACACACACACACACACACACTCCACACATCAAACTCATTTTCTTCTTTTAAATCATCAAGGAAAGCAAGATTAAGCTTCTATCTTCAAGTTAAAGCAACTTTAGGTAAGTTAACTCATGCTTTATCTTTATTATTTGTGTGTTTAAGTAGTTGTAGAATTAATATATTGTTGGTTATAGCTGTTTTGGGATGATTATAATGTGTGGCTTGTAGTTATATGAAGTTGAGTGATGGAGAAGTGGTTTTGAAGTTTTAAAACTTGAAGTTAATGGATGGGTTATTGGTTAGTTGTTTGATATAAGGATGGACGATGATTTTGAGTCTTGTATGATGATGTTGGAGTGTATTGGATGGATTTGAGGCAACTAAATTTGGTTAAAGTGTGTAAAAATATGTAGTGAAAATTTGTTTTCGCTGTCAAAATACCATGGGGCGTGGCAAAGGTCGTGGTAGCCTCTATTCATCTCCATATGAGGTGTGGCAAAGGCGGTGGTGGCACATTTTGAGTGAAATTTGGGTGGCCAAGCCCTTTACCATGGGGCGTGGCAAGGTGGTGGTGGCATGTTTTGATTGAAATCTGGGTGGCCAGGCCCTTTGCCATGGGGTGTAGCAAAGGTGGTGGTAGCCTCTGATCTTCACCCAGATTGGGGCGTGATGAAGGGCATGGTGGCCTTAAAGTGTCATTTTGTTTCCTTTAGCTTTAGAATCTTGTTTTATACTACTCGTCTTTGTTAAGTAGATAGTACTACAAGGTTTTCTTTCTTATAGGAGCCCTAGATCACAAGTCGGATTTTCCATTAGACTACTATGACGATTAAGGAGCATGCACAGGTGAGTAACTTGAATCCTATCACCTTGTTTGTGATTGTGACTAGTGGAATATAGCTTAATCGTAACTATAGGGAATCAATTGCATGGGGATGAGAAATATTGCATGTTATATGTTGTATGTTTGAGTTGTAAGTCTTAATAATCGAAGTGACAACCACTCCCTTGACATTAAATTATAGTTGCCTCATTGATTGTTTGAAATTGAATGGACCATTTGATAATATAAAATTAAATTTAATGGACTTCTAAAATAATACGACATGCATTTCATATCATCATATTGCATTAGCATGTTACTCATGTCACGTCTTAACATTTCAATTCTATAGTAATATTTGTTAAGACTAGTGAGTCTGCTTGTAGTACCATAAGGTTGTTAGCTTCGCAAAAACTAAGCGGGCTTCGAAGGAGGTCGTCTGTGTCAGAGTTAACTTTAGAATGTTAATACTTAGTGAGATTTCTCAAGTTTCAAGAAAAGTAGAAGTTTTATTTGATAACAAAAATTGTTCTCTAAAAGACTACTCATGTCCTATGGGGCTCTAGCAGAAACTATTCTCCCAGGCGAGTTAGGTGAAGAGGAATTCTTTCTACTTGGTTTGAGTTTCTCATGGGGATGAACTATTAAATTATCCTTCAACCCCTAGGGAGGGAGGAAATCCCCATAGGTTTGAATTCCGGTTATTCAAATCATACTTGCTGCATATGGTTGATTCATGCATTACATATGATTGCTAATTAAACTTGTTTGTTCTTAATGATAATGTTAAGATTCCGTTATTCACTGAGCTTTATGTACTCATACTCTCTTAGACTATTGGCTTACAGGGTTTAAGCATGGTGATTAAACCAAGCTCAAGTGTGGGAGTTAGACTTTTTGGACCATGTGTTTGTTTAAGGCGAAGACCATATACGTAATAGAGACTAGTTTTGGATTGTAATAGTTTAAATTAAGTTTGTTTATCTTTATAGCTTTTGTGGTTATGGGGTTTGGTTGAAGCCCCGTAGACCTTGGTTGTAAAGTTTTTATGAAGTTCTAGATTTGTATATATATTCTTTTGTGGTTATATGTATATGTATGTAATATCTTTCTCACTCAAACAACTTTCGATCCTATTTTCATTGTCCACTTCAAACGAGGCACATTAGCTGTATAGTGCTTATATAATTTTCTAGAGACCTCAGTTAGTTACATGGCTTACTATTACGATTAGGGCTCCTTGTAGGGGTGTGACACCTGCTACTAATTCTCCTTTGATTTTGGTAAATGAAAAGATACTCTCTCACATTTTGCTAGGAAAGAATTTAAAAAGTAAAAAATAACAATAGATCCTATAGGTTGATGCCATAAATTCCAACTCCCATAACCATAATTTGAGGATCTCAACCTATCAATTGTACTTAAATTATTTGATAATCAAAGTCCATGGCAACATCATTGTCATTGTTATTACAAAACTACACGTGAGATTGTCACCTATATAAACTCCTTGAAAACCACCAATAAATCAAAAAGTGGTTTTGTTTTTTTGTTTCTTTTTTATGTTGATCTGTTTGCAGTATTATAAATAAAATGAAATATACATAGATAAAATAGAGCTAAACCTTTATAAAGTCCTGGATTAGACCAACATAATTTTGTCTACTATTAAAACAACTATAAAAAGATTTTTAAATTAATCTCTTCCTTTAATAGCTTCAATTTATTTTTTTTTTTTTTGTTTTAGCAATAACTTAATCCTTGAATAAAAAACTCATGGTAAAATTATAATAGATATTTCAACCTGTCTCATTCAATTAAAAATATGAATATATGAAAGAATAAAAAGTTCTGTTTTGTTTTTGTTTTTCTTTCTTAAAGAGGGGACTTATATAAAGGATTATTTCATTTCTAATAGTCATTTTTTCTAATATGAGGATAAGAGCATATTCTGCATTGGACTTGTGGGGAGTATTACTTGATCATTTCTTAACTCTCTACGCTTTGTAGCGGATAAAATTGTTTCAAGAACAAACAAATCATAATGACTTTGTTTTGATTTTCAATCATCCTTGATGTTTGGAATGGATTTCTCAAAAAGTTCTCATCAAAATACTTTCTTTTTCACTATCTTTGATTAATTAAGAACTTACTCTTATAGCCTAATGAAATATTGATAGTTTGCTGTCATTTCTTATGGACAAAGAACTAATTTGTTAATCAATATTCCTTTTCTTATCAATTCCGTAAAAATTAATTCCTTTTAAATCATCATACGATCAAAACTTATCTCTCGCCCTTAAATAGAAGATATAACAATTTGTCTTGGATTTATTGGTCTAAGAAAAAAGATAATATATTAAATTGAACATTTTTCTTTTTAATTTTTATCGGAAGAATCATTCCGTCTTAATTCAAAATGTAAATATCCTTTTACGAAGAAATCAAACTATGCTTCGTATTATCTTGAATTATTTTTCCTATATCCCTATTTCGATCTGCATAATCTTCTTTATTATCTTCTTTTATCTTTTTCTTAGTTCGAGAGAATTGATCCAAGATTGTCTTGGTTTTATTTCTCCCTGCAGAGCTATCCATTTCCCTTTGTATAAAAAAAAAAAAAAAAAAAAAAAGTCTACGATAACAACAAAGAAATAAAAAAACTTAGTCGAATCCCTCTGGAAAATGACATGGCGGCTAAGGGAAATAAAAACACATGAAACATACCGTGTAATGATTTTTCTTATTATAAACGAATGACCTTTTCGTTTCGGTATTATTAAAGGCATCACCGTCCTGTTTGGATCATCTAATTTTTATTTACCTCATATCTATATTATATATATATTTATAACTTATTTTTATTATATCTATATGATTTATTTATAAATAAATCTGTCAATTTTTTATCGATATTTGTTTCTTGATAAATATCTATTTAAAAATAATAAAATATTTGATAAAGAAGCAAACCGGTTAGATATAGAAATTATTAGAGTTTGTGATCCAATTTCTGTAACCGACCCCTAGTTAAATATTAATGAATAAATATTTGACTATACATTTATTATTTATTCATTATACATTTAACGGTCATAATTCATGCATTTATTATTCATTTATTACATAATTAAGTAACATAATTTAGGCCGTTATGTCGATTATCCTATGTATTGTTTCTAAGGTTTCTATATGTAACATATCAGATACACAAAAAATTTCCTTTGAGAGTTTTGAGAGCTTTTCATTTGTATCCTCTCAAATCTTTGTACTCCTACTTTGATATAGTGTGATTCCTCTCTCACCTTTGTCCGTTGTTTTTTTCGAAAGTCCACGTAAAATTTGTGTGTTTTCTTTACTTTTACGCTTGCTATTACCGTTTGATTATGCCTTTTATTTTATAACAAACTGGTATCAGGGCGTAGGTTTTGATAATGGCAACCATGAAGTACGATATTCCTCTTTTGGATCGCAACACCAGAATCTCGTTATGACAGGTCAAGATAAGAGCGGTTCTCGCACAAATGGGTCTTGAATTGATGATGTACTTTTAGGGTTTGACAAGATGCTTGCATCTTGGTCACTGGAAGAAAAGCAACGAAAAGATCGGAAAGCCCTTTCGCAGATCCATCTTCATCTATCAAATCAATTCTACAGGACGTACTTAAGGAGAAAACCGCTGCTACATTATGGTTGAAATTGGAGCAACTATGTATGACGAAGAGCTTGACTAGTAATTTACACTTGAAACGGAGATTATATTCTCGTCGTTTAGAAGAAGGTACGTCTCTAAAAGATCACTTAACAACCTTTAAAGAAATTGTTTCAGAAACTCTGGAAGTTAGTATGATGAAGAGGATTTAGGTTTAATCCTATTATGTTCTTTGCCTCCTTCATATTCGACCTTTATAGATACTCTTCTTTATAGTCATGATACTCTGTCTATTGATGAAGTGTATGATGGTTTAAGTTCTTTTGAGAAGATGAAACATCTTATGATTAAAACTGAGTCTTCATCTGAAAGTTTAGTAGCACGTGGTGGGAGTCAAGATCGAAAAACCGGTGGGAGTTCTAGAGGCAGATCAAAATCATCAAATAGATTTAAAACCTGTAACTATTGCAAAAAGAAAGGTCACATAAAGACATAGTGTTATAAATTGCAAAATAAAAATAAGAAGACTGGTGAGAATCAAAAGCAAAATCAACCAGAGAAAAAGGCTGAAGCCAATATTGTTGAAGATCATAGTATTGGTAATCTTCTTGTTGCTTCTTGAAAGTGATTCATAAGCCAATAAATAGTGGATTCTTGATTCTGGATGTATCTTTCATATATGTCCTAATTGGGACTGGTTTTCAACATATGAAACGTTTTTCAGAGGTGTTGTTTTGATGGGTAATAACACATCTTGTAAAGTTGCAGGTATTGGAACAATAAAAATAAAAATATTTGATGGCGTAGTTAGGACACTTGGGGATGTGAGACAGTTCTTAACCTGAAGAGAAATTTGATTTCTCTTAGTACGCTTGATTTGAAGGGGTATAAGTATACTAGTGAAGGTGGAGTTATGAAGATAAGTAAGGGTTCACTTATGGTAATGAAAAGACATAGAAAGATTGCTAATTTATATTCTTTGCAGGGTTCTACTATGACAAGTGATACGGTCGTTAGTTCCTCTTTGTTAGATGAAGATGCTACAAGGCTATGGTATATGCGCCTAGGGCATATGAGTGAAGCTGGTATGACTGAATTGAGCAAGAGAGGACTTCTTGGTGGGCAAGGCATCAGCAAATTAAAGTTTTGTGAACACTGCATTTTCGGGAAGCAGAAGAGGGTTAGATTCACCATAGGTACTCACAATACAAAAGGCACTCTTGATTATATTCATTCTGACCTTTCGGGTCTTTCTAGAGTGCCCTCCAGTGGAGGTGCCAGTTACATGATGACCATCATAGATGACTTTTCTAGAAAGGTTTGGGTATATTTCTTGAAGCAGAAAAGCGATGCCTTATCTACGTTTAAAGTGTGGAAGACAATGATTGAGAAACAGACGGGAAAACAAGTAAAACGGCTTCGCACTGATAATGGCTTGGAATTCTGCTCTAGTGAGTTTAATGAATTATGCAATTTAAAGGGAATTGTGAGACATATCGCAGTTCCTGGTACACCCTAGTAGAACGGGGTAGCAAAATGTATGAATAGAACCATCATGGAGAAGGTGAGATGTGTGCTCTCCAATTCTAAGTTACCAAAATTTTTCTGGGCAGAAGCTGTCTCCACAGGTTGTTTGTTGATTAATCGATCTCCGTCAACTTCCATTAAGAAGAAGACTCCACATGAGATATGGTCTGGAACCCTTACAGATTACTCTTAATTGAAAATTTTCGGATGCTTTGCATATGCTTATGTAAATAATGGTAAAATTGAGCCTAGATCGCTGAAGTGTGTGTTTCTTGGTTTCATGACTGAGGTTAAAGGATATAAATTATGGTGTCCCAAATTGAAGAAAGTTATTGTTAGGAAGGATGTTATATTTGATGAATCTGCTATGTTACATGATTTATATCCTACTGTTAATTCTGATAAATCTAGTAGAAACCAAGTGTGCAGGTGGAGTTTGATATTAATGCAGATTCTACACTAAAGTTGACTCCTCAACCTATTACCATATCTCAACATACATAGTGTTCTATTGCTAAAGACAGGTCCAGAAGAGAGATAAGGCCTCCACAAAGGTATGGCGAAGCAGATCTAGTAGCATATGCATTGAATGTAGCAGATGACATTGATTCAAATTTGGAATCATTCACTTACACAAAAGAAGTTAGTTGTAATTATTCTGGTAAGTGGATGATCGCTATGCAAGAAGAGGTAGAATCCCTCCAAAAGAATAGAACATAGGAGTTAGTGAAACTTCCCAAGGGCAAGAAGGCTGTTCGCTGCAAGTGGGTTTTCAAGAAAAAGGAAGGAGCCACAACTAGTGATGAACCTAGATTCAAAGGAAGACTTGTTGCGAAAGGCTACAGTCAAATATCAGGTATTGATTTTACTGACGTGTTCTCTCTTGTTGTAAAACACAGTTCGATTAGAGCGCTACTTAATATTGTTGTTATGGAGGATTTAGAGCTTGAGTAACTTGATGTGAAGACTGCCTTTTTGCATGAAGAACTTGAGGAAGTTATTTATATGCATCAACCAGAAGGTTTTGGGGTCTTAGGAAAAGAAGACCATGTATGCAGATTAAATAAATCCCTTTATGGGTTGAAACAATCACCATGACAATGGTATAAAAGGTTTGATTCCTTTATGACTTCTCATGATTTCAAGAGAAGTAACTATGATAGCTGTGTATATTTCAAGCACTATGATGATGGGTTGTTTTTGTATCTACTACTATATGTGGATGATATGTTGATAGCGGCTAAGGATAGAGGAGAGATTGACAGGGTTAAAACACAGTTGAACAGAGAATTTGAAATAAAAGACTTTAGTGCAGCCAAGAAAATTCTTGGTATGGTAATTTCATGAGATAGAAAAGCAACTGTATTACATCTGAGTTAGAAATGATATATTGAGAAGATACTTTCCAGGTTCAATATGATAGGTGTTAAACCTGTAAGTACCCCTTTAGTAGGTCATTTCAGACTGTCGTTTGCCAAGTCTCCACAGTCAGAAGATGAAATTGATTATATGCCAAAGGTCCCTTACTCTATTGCAGTAGGATCTCTTATGTATGCTATGATATGTACACGTCCAAATTTGGCATATGCTGTAAGTATTGTCAGTAGGTATATAGTGAATCCTGGCAAGGAACATTGGAAAGCAGTCTAGTCGGATACTTAAGAGGAACTACCAATGTTTGTCTATATTTTGGGAGAACTAGAGATGGGGTCATTGGGTTTGTTGATTTTGATTTCACTGGGGACTTGGACAAAAGAAGATCTATTACTGAGTATTTTCTCTCTTGGTGGTTGTGCTATTAGTTGGAAAACCACCTTACAAGCTACTATTGCTCTATCCACTACAGAGGTTGAATACATGGCTATTACAGAGGTGATTAAAGAGGCTACATAGTTGAAAGGGTTGTTTGCTGAGCTTAGTGATTTGAAGATATCTACAGTACTTTGTGATAGTCAAAGTGCGATTTTTCTGACTAAGGATCAAATGTTCCATGAAAGAACAAAACACATCGACGTTCGATATCACTTTGTACATGATATAGTTGCTCGAGGAGATATCATTGTAAACAAAGTGAGTACTCATGACAACCCTGCAGATATGCTGACAAAGACACTTCCGATAGCAAAGTTTGAGCATTGCTTGAACTTGCTAAGTGTCAGTTGCTGATTGTTTCCTTTGTAGAATTTGTGGAAGAGGTGGAGTAGTGTTTATCAAAGTTTGGAGAATACTTTTTGGTTTCAAAGTTGAAGATTGGAGTTTCTACTATTTGATTCTGAATTTTGTGTTTGTTACTCCAGAATTCGTGTCAAGGTGGAGATTGTTGGAGTTAGTGACCCGATTTCTATAACTGACTCCCGTAGTTAAATGTTAATGAATGAATATTTAACTATACATTTATTATTCATTCATTATATATTTAACGGTCATAATTCAGGCCTTTATTATTCATTCATTACATAATTAAGTGTTATAATTTAGGTCGTTATGTCGGTTATCCTTATGCACATATATATAGATGTGTGTTGTTTCTAGGGTTTCTATATACAACATATCAAACACACAAAAAATTTTCTTTAAGAGTTTTGAGAGCTTTTCATTTGTATCCTCTCAAATCCTTGTACTCCTACTTTGATATAGTTTGATTCATCTCTCGCCTCTGCCTGTGGTTTTTTTTGAAAGGGTTTCCATGTAAAATCTATGTGTGTTCTTTACTTTTACGCTTGCTATTATCGTTTGATAACGCCTTTTGTTTTATAACAGAAATTATGTTGCTTTCCTTGAAAAGATGGAAAAAAAATAGTATTGCGGACATAATTAGATTTGTTGTACTATGTGTTCCTTTTTACGTAGGCAATGTTAGACAATTTATCAAATATAAGGATGAATATTCAAATATATAGATTAAGGAATCTAGAAATTTAGTTCATGTTTTCAAGCTATTGATATTAAAGGAATTGAAGATTCATCATCGCATGCGTGACTAAGCTCATCGATATGTGCTCGTGCGCTAATTTGTTTTACCGTTCATCATTTCCTATTGTATAGCTTATTCACATTTCAATAAACTCATTATGAAGGATCTTTCAAGTAAGTTTAGACTTGCTTACTACTGTAGAGGTATGATAATAAGTGTCTATGATCTAAAGTATGCTAGTAAGTATCCTAGATCATGATATGTTGCGTGTGTAAAAATAAAATAAGACTATACAATGTAATCTACGATATTCAAAATTACTGAATGAAATTTCTACTTTGCCAATTAGGTATAAAAATATTACATATAGGAAAGTCTGTTTACAACTAAAAAATTAAAACAAAAAAAAAATCAGTGTAAAAGATAGGAGACTACTCCCAAAAAAGTTAATCGCTCATAATTTGTTGCATTAAAGAAGTGGCTATATTCTTGCAATGTAAGTTAGACTTATTAATATTTAAGAAACTTTGTACATTAGAAAAGTAACACAAAATTATGCAAAATGATAGTATATAATAATTAAATTGTTAATTTCCTTATGTAGCAATTGATAAGCGAATGTCTTAATCCTGAAAAACTGAACGAAACAAATTGAAATGTCATAAACCAAATGAAGTGTATATGGTATTAGAGAGTAGGACTCTTTAATTATTGGACAAAACTTCATAAGATAAAAGTGATGAATGATAAAACAAAATTTATTAATTACACTATAGATGTTAAAAACCAAAAAGGAATAGCTTACTCTAACAGTAATTGCCCTTTATCGAGAAGAATTCACGATTTAGCTCTATACATATCAAGAAAATAATAAGGCGTTTACAAGCGCTCTCTCTTTCATCAAGTCAAGTGAAGTATTGGATTAAATATCCTCACATGTGGCTTGGATGACTTTCATCTAAAAAGTGATAATAATTTAGCTCCATGAATTAGCGACTTGGCTCTATCCTTGTATTATTCCTTTCCTTTATGTTTCCTCAATCCTCATGTCCAATCATTGCAATTTTTAGATAACATGGTATTTTGAAATTTTTAGCCACAACTACCTTGTCATTAATTCGCATGCTCTCTATTTATCTAAGAAATTTTGATTCAAGACTTCAAGCAAAAAACATTTGTAAAAATCCATAAGCACTTGTCTTATTAATTAAAATGCTCATGCAAATCAAAATATCACAATTTTGGAGCTTGAGCCATCATGTACACTCCAACAAACCGAACCAAATTTATATTAAATTAAAGATTAAATTATATCAAAATATAAAAACATTTACGAATAAATTTATTTAGGATATCAACACTTCTAATAGTTAAAAAGAATTCATATTTTTGTAAAGTGAATAAAAGAAGGTATTAACTTTTGACAAAAATGACTTAAGGTATCAATATTTAAATTGATTTTTAATTAACTTTTCTTAATTTTTCTTAACGATCAATTATGAATATATTATTTGACTTACTTTATGAAAGGTTTCATTATTTAACCATTCAAAATATTGATATATTAAATTAATTGACTTTTAAATGTTGATTTTTTTTTTTTTTTCATTACTTCAAAGTTAAATGAAGTTACCCTCATGGATTCATACATTTGATGTGATTTACTCTTTAAAAAAACACATAATAATTAATGTATGTTTGATCTCATTTTTTTATTTTTTAAAATAAAACACCCAAATTTCAAAACTATAGTAAAGCAACACAGTTTCTAAACATTAAATATTTTCTAAAATAGTACAATAATGTAAGCACGTACAATAGATTAGATTCCAACTTATCAAGAAACACAAAATCTCAAATCTTATAACAACCCATGTGATTGTGTTTTTACCAAAAAAAATTCAAAATCTCATGTTGCTACTTTGCTTTGGCAGCGATTACCAACACGGAAGTACTATATTGCCAAGGGTTTGACTAGACTGTCCACTTACATGACCGTATCCAACATGATCCAATTCTTTTATATAATTACGTTGTGTCGATTGAGATAGAGAACATTAATTCATTATTTTAATCCCAATAAAAATAAATCTGTTAGTTATGTCATATATGCCATAGATATATACCTTTTCTTTTTAATGTATTTACTTTCTTTTTTAAAAGTACCATCACTAATGGTTTAGTACTTATATAGCATTTGATTATAAGATTCGGACAGGAAAAAATCATTAAACAATACGATACAAAAAGTGTTGGATTGAAAATTCTCTTGCATAATATTTAGAATGTATAGTAGTGAATAACACTGGACAATATTTTTATTAAGATGCTTTATTTTTTTTTTTGTAATTATAATTTTTATATCATGAAATAGAAGAGACAAATTTTAAGTTTTATCATAGAGAGGTATTTATTCAATTCAAAATATATTTTGTGAACCAAATATGTGTTACAATTTCACATCGATTTCATGAGAAATTATGGGGTGATACTTAAAGCCTAGAGAGTTCTCCAACTTAAAAGGCTAATCTTTTGGGTTAGGCTCTCCCTTTGTGTTTGGTATCTAATACTTGGTGCTCTCGTTGAGAGACTGGTGCTAACGGAATGGGCAACGTGGAAAAGAGCTAGCTAGAAAAGGACTAGAGTGCAGTCATCTAGCGAGAGCGGACCATCGAGAACATCGGCTTCTAAAGAGGTGGTAAATATTACGATCCTACATCGATCCCATGAGAAATTATGAAAAGATACTTAAGCTTAGAATGTTTTTCTACCTAATAAGCTAGTCTTTAGGGTTTGACTCTCTATTTGTCTTGATACCTAACAGAATGATACAATAATTTTTATCCATTTTAGTAACATGATAAATTATATAATCAAACACTATCTTAACACCAATCATCCAACTAGAATGAATATCAATGATAAAAAAAAAAAAATTATTTACTATAAATCCTCAACAAGAAATATGTTAAGATACTCCATTTAACTGTACTTGATATTTGTACATGTTAATGCTAATGATGCTATCAATTAAGACTGTAATTATCAATGAGAGACACCTTGAAGACTCCAGTCCAGCTACCCAATCGTGACCCGACTTTTGTCCGCAAGCATCCAGAAGCCACACCACCCCGATGGTCTATCCGCGTATGGAGGCAAAATGAAAAGAAAAAAGACATGTTTACATAGCATCGCTTTCCACATGGTCGGAGAATATGACCATTAAAACGGTGGACCGGTTGACATTCTAAAGCCGATTCCAATCGGTTCCAAAGGTGCGTTTTAGTTTCTTACTAGCCTTCTAACTCTAAGAATATAATTTTTTTTTAGGGTAAATTATATGAATACTTCAAAAAAAATTTAAAATTGCATAGATTTATTACTTTTTAAAAATTCAGTGCCTAACTCTCTAAAATCTAGATTTAATATATTTAAATTATATGAACACTTTTTACTTTTTAAAAAATCACCACTTAAACCTTCTAAAAACCTTTTTTTTTTAGGGATTTACATGTTGACCTTTTAAGAAAGAGGAAGTCCCTGCAATTTTAAAAATTTTAAAGAATGTTCATGTAACTTAATGTTTAGTTTATCGTAGCTCTGCCTCAAAATCATATTTTGAGCATGAAAATAATTCAATAAAATGGAAAAAGAAAAAAAGATCTAGCTATGTGTTTTCTTGAGATATGTGCTAAATGTCTCTAGATAATGCATATGTGTTATATAAATCTCTATGTAAATCATTCTTTTTGTGTTAAAAGAGATAGCAAAATGATTAGGAAAACTTTTTTTTCTTTCCTTGAAGTGGATAATAAAAAGGCATGCATAGACACATCTACCATAACTATATATCAATCTATCAATTATTAATTGGATTGCTTTGATTAATTATGATTCAGATTTATTAGGTTTAGGGAGTTTCTACAGTCCCATTGACGGTCCCATCTAGTTAATCATCCAAATTAATGATTGAGTATGATGTGAATCATTAAATAGTCGACAAGACTAATCCTATCAAAATTAATGATGGGACAATATAATTTCACCTAATCTTAATACAATAATAAAAGTAGGCCTGAGTGACGGTGCTTGCTTTGAAATTTCACTCCAAAACAAAAATGTGGAAAGAAGTGGGAGCTATACCATGCAGGAAAGAAAGTTGTTTATGTCAAATTCTTGAACTTATATTCACATGTTTCTTTCGGAATCCAAATTCGGAGAAAGCATTTTCCAATGGCTTTTGGAAAGAGTACGGAAGGCAATTAAAGTCCATAATACAGTATGATTAATACCTGAATCAGCTGAAGAAAAAAAAAGATTTTATTTTTTATTTTCGATATATTGATACGAAATCCACCTATTCAAAACATTTTCAGTCATCTTAAATTGTGTCAAATTATATCTATGGGTCCGTTGGAATTGTCTCTTCCTCATATGTATCAGTCTCAGTATCTAAACTTTATGTATAAAGATGCTTGATTTGTAATTATATTTTATATGTATTTGGTCTATTTGATGTTTTTATGAGAATTACCATATATATATTATAATATATATTTCTTGACATACAATTTGTTAAAAAAAGTTTTTAAAAAATATCTACCAGATACCAACCGGATCCTATATTATCATCAATCTAAGTAATTAGTTTTAGATACATCATAAAATACCCTAAAGATTATTCTAATACCATTTTTTGTTTCCATTTTTCAGAGATTCTAGGACTTATAAAGTCTCTAAGCTAACAATGGGATACCGTAAATGATCTATTTAGGGATTTAACAACCGTGTGTGATCAAATTATTCTAATCCTAGCTAATTCATATTATTGTCATAAGCAAAATTATAAACAAATGAAGTGAAGATAGTATAACACTAAATTTGAAATTGATTTGAAATTTTAAACTTGAGACCAACAATTGGTATCAGAGCAGTGCTCATCCTTATTTGAGTGATCCAAATGGCTGAAAATAACATAGCAATTAATAGAGCTCCATACTTTGATGGAACTAATTATCTCTATTGGAAAATGCGCATGTCTACATATATCAAAGCTAATGATTATGCTTCATGGCAGGTGATTGCGTTCGGAGATAATCCAGTAACAATGTCAGATGAAGCTGGGTTCACTGATGACGAGCTGAAGTTGATTGAGAAGAACAACAAGGCTAAGAATATCTTACTCACAACAATTGCTCCTTCTGAATTTTATTTGATTTCCTCATGTGAAACAGCAAAAGAAATATGGGAAACTCTTTCAAACACATATGAAGGAACAGATACAATTAAGGAAACTAAGATAAACACGTTACTTCAACGATATGAATTGTTTAAAATAAAATCAGATGAGAAAATAAAAGATGCATTTAACCGATTTACTGCTATTACTAATGAGTTAACTTCTCTTGGAAAGAAATTAGATGAATCAGATCTTGTTAGGAAGATGCTTCGAATACTGCCCAAGACGTGGGACGCAAAGAAGACTGCGATCGAGGAAGCCCAAGATTTGAACAAGCTGACATTAAGTCAATTAAGAGAGAAATTAATGGCATATGAATCTCACCTTGATACTACAGAGGAACCAGAAGTTAATTCCAAAGCAATAGCGTTCAAGGCAAAACAGACTGTTGAATCTGATTCTGACGAGGACGATAACAACGAGAACTTCAATATGTTAGCTAGAAGATTCAGCAAATTTATGAAGATGAATAAAGGTAAAAAATTCAAAAATTACAATAGAACTAATAAATTTGATGCAGGAAGCAGTTTCAAAGAAAAAGAAGAAAAGAAAGAAAAGAAAGAAGTTGTGTGCTACGAATGTAAAAAACCAGGGCACATCAAGTATGAATGTCCAGTTTTAAAGAAGAAAATGAAGAAATTCAAAAAGAAAAGTCAAGCTATGATGGCGACTTGGAGTGACTTGGACGAATCAGAACCTGATTCAGAAGCTACAAGCGAAGACGAAGAAGAAGCCAATTTGTGTTTTATGGCTACATCAGAGGTAAACTCAGAATCCGAATCTGATATGCTTGATAGTGATATATATCTTGAAATGAAAAAGCTTTTAAAGGCACTTAAAAAGGCTGATGTAAAGATTTCAAAGTTAGATGCAGAAAACAGAGCTTTGAAAAATGAGAAAGAAGTGTTAAGTCAAACCAAAGCTTCTCATGGATGAAAATGATATTTTGAAAAATGAAAATGAAAAATTATATGTCAAATCTGAAACTGTAAAGAAGGAAAAGAATATTTTGGAAAATGAGATTAAGACATTGACAAGTAGAGTAGATGTGTTATCAAAAGAGATTAAGAATACGTTCAATAAATTTAATGAAAGTGAAGAAAAATTGAGTATGTTGATTGGAAGTCAAAGACCGTCTTTTATCAAGCATGGACTTGGATATGGTAATGATAGCTCAGCAAATATTAAGAAAACTGTATTTGTTAAGTCAAAGGAAAACGTGAATAAAAATTCTGTCAATCAATCTATGAAAAATGAAAGCAGAGGCTCTTTCAGAAGGTATTTGTCTCAAAATTATCATAGCAGAAGGAATGGCAGAACCCACAAATACGGATACAATGATAAGTTTTCAAGAAAAACTATAATAACCAGGTAAATAAAAGATATCATTCACATTCTTATGCATGTTTCTTTTGCAATAAAGTAGGTCATATAGAAAAATATTGCTTCTACAAAAGAAACAAGCTCAGTACATATCAAGTTAAAGAAAAAGATAAAACGAGCTTGTCTTATCAAGGACCCAAGTATGTTTGGGTTCCTAAAAAGGTTTGATTACTTTTTTATGCGTAATTGCAGGAACAAGGAAACAAGATAAAAGGAACATGGTACTTAGATAGTGGATGTTCAGGCCATATGACAGGTGATGCGTCCTTGTTCACTAACATAGTATGGAAAGATAGAGGATATGTAAGATTTGGAGATGACAACCGTGGTAAAATAATTGGTACAGGTACTATTGGTTATCCTCCTTATTTAATAGAAAATGTTTCACTAGTAAAAGGATTAAAACATAATTTACTAAGTATAAGCCAATTATGTGATAAAGGTTATAAAATGACCTTTGAGAAAAATAAGTGTTATGCTTATAATTTGATGGAACCAAATTGTTTGAAGGCTTTAGAAAAAGAAACATATATTTAATCACACCTTCAGATATGAATGTTCAATGTTGTTTTCTTTCAATGAATGACAATATACATGTTTGGCATAAAAAACTTGGTCATGTTAATTTTAATCATCTAGAAAAACTTTCTAAAAGAAACTTAGTTGTTGGATTGCCTAAAATAAATATAAAAAATGATGTGAAATGTGCAACATGTTTAAAAAACAAAATGATTTCTGTATCCCACAAAAGTAAAAATATAATTTCAACAAAAAGACCACTTGAACTTTTACATCTTGATTTATTTGGTCCTACAAGAACTTTAAGTATGGGAGGAAATAAATATGGTTTTGTAATTGTTGATGATTTTTCTAGGTATACATGGGTTTTCTTTTTAAAACAAAAAACTGATACTTTAATGTTTTTCAAAAGTTTGCTAAGCAAATACAAAATGAAAAAGGGGTGTCTATTGTTGCATTAAGAACTGATCATGGAAAGGAATTTGATAATACTCTATTTATAAATTTTTGTGAAGAATATGGAATAAATCATAATTTCTCAGCACCATATACACCTCAACAAAATGGAGTAGTAGAAAGAAAAAATAGAACAATACAAGAAATGACTCGTTCTATGCTAAATGAAAGTAAAATAGCTGAATATTTTTGGGCTGAAGCTGTATCAACTGCTTGCTATGTCATGAATAGAGTTTATATTCGACCACATACTACAAAAACTTCATATGAGCTGTTCCGTGGGAGAAAACCATCTGTATCATATTTTCATGTGTTTGGTTGTACATGTTTTGTGAAAAAGAATGTAAATAATCTTGGTAAATTTGATGAAAGATCATATGAAGCTATTTTTGTTGGATATTCACAAAATAGTAGAGCATATCGTATTTTTAATAAAACAACAAAAGTAATTGAAGAATCCATTAATGTACGTTTTATTGATGATGTAAAAAATGATATTGATGATGATGATGAAGCTTTACCAGAAACTGATAAATCTGAAACTTTAATAGAAGATGAGCCTAAAGCAGAAACTATAGCAGAAGCTAATTCTGATATAAGACTAGAATCAGATAAAGCAGAAACAAAAGCAGAAAGCAATTCTGAAGAAAACAATTTCGAAGGATCAAAAGCATGGAAATACAAATCATCCCATCCACCTAACTTAATTATAGGTGATATAGAATCTGGAACAAGAACTAGATCTAAATTACAAAATATTGAAAATCATTTTGCTTTAATATCTGAGATAGAACCAAGTAATGTAGATGAGGCATTAAAAGATAATAATTGGATTGATGCAATGCAAGAAGAACTAAGTCAATTCCAAAGAAATAATGTATGGAATCTTGTGCCTAGACCACAAAATAAATCAATTATAGGTACTAAATGGGTGTTTAAAAACAAATTAAATGAAAATGGACAAATTGTAAGAAATAAAGCTAGACTTGTAGCAAAAGGATATTCACAAGAAGAAGGCATAGATTATGATGAAACTTTTGCACCTGTTGCTAGGCTTGAAGCCATACGTCTTTTGCTTGCTTATGCTTGTTTTAAAGATTTCAAGTTGTTTCAAATGGATGTTAAAAGTGCATTTTTAAATGGTTATATTAAAGAAGAAGTATATGTAGAACAACCCCCTGGATTTGAAGATCCATTTAAACCTGATTATGTTTTTAAATTAAGAAAAGCTTTGTATGGTTTAAAACAAGCACCAAGGGCTTGGTATGAGAGACTCAGTGAATATCTCATTTCAAGTGGATATCAAAGAGGTATGATTGATACAACATTATTTACAAAACATTATGATAATGATATTTTAGTAGTAAATATATGTTGATGACATAATTTTTGGATCAACTAATGAACAATATTGTCAAGAATTTGCAAAGCTTATGCAGGCTGAGTTTGAGATGTCAATGATGGGTGAACTGAATTTCTTCTTGGGATTACAAATCAAACAAACAAATGATGGAATATTCATTCACCAAGAGAAATACACTAAGCAAATATTGAAGAAATATGGATATGAAAATACAAAAGAAGTCGCTACACCAATGAGTACTTCAACAAGGTTAGATCTCGATCTTCAAGGTAAGAAAGTAAATGAAAAATTATACAGAAGTTTGATTGGATCTCTCTTATATTTGACTGCCTCGAGACCAGATATCTTGTTTTCTGTGTGTATTTGTGCTAGATTTCAAAGTAATCCAACTGAAACACATTTAAGTGCTGTTAAACGAATTTTTAAATACATTGCATGTACTTCAAAATTAGGAATCTGGTATCCCAAAAATCAAAATTTTGAATTAATAGGATATTCAGATGCTGATTATGCAGGATGTAAAATTGATAGAAAAAGTACTTCTGGTACTTGTCAATTTTTAGGAGATAAATTGATTTCTTGGTCCTCAAAGAAACAGAATTCAGTTGCTTTATCAACAGCCGAAGCTGAATATGTTTCAATTGGAAATTGTTGTGCACAAATTCTTTGGATAAAACAACAGCTACTAGATTATGGTTTGAAATACAAAAATGTAAATATTAAATGTGATAACACAAGTGCGATTAATTTAACAAAAAATCCTGTACATCATTCTAGATCAAAACATATAGAAATTAGACATCATTTTATTAGGGATCATGTTGCTAATGGAAATATTAATATTGAATTTGTTTCTACAGAAAATCAATGTGCTGATATTTTCACAAAATCTTTAGACAAAAATAGATTTGAATTTTTAAGAAATGAAATAGGTATGTGCTTTCCATTTAAATAATCTTAATTCATGCATCTATTCTAATTATATGAAAAGTCATAATAAAATATAATAAATAAATATTAAAGGGAGCGTTTCTTTTATGGGAAATAGACACATGGTTTAATAAACCAACAGACCTCAATCTCGCGCCCTTTCAACTTCTATTAAATCTCTAACTCATTTCAGAACCCTTCCATCTCCCTCTTCAACCGTGTCTAACGAAATCAAAACCCTAAACACAATGGCTCCTAGGAAATCTTCTCGTCTCCAGTCAAAAGGTTTCAAAACTAAGAAAACCTCTAAGCCCATCATGATTCGAGATGAATCCTCAGAATCTGAAGAACCCCTACAAACCATAATGCATGATGGATCAAAACGTGAAGAACGATCCAAATTAGTACATGATGAAAGTCATAAATCACATCAAAAGCAGAAAAAGGTAAACAGTCAAGATCAGAAAAAGTTTCAGAACCAAATTCTGAGTCAGAGACAAACTCAGGGGGTTGAAGAGTGGTTCCAAGAAAAACTCGAAAAAGGAATCAAAAGAACCCAAGCGCAAATCTGCAAAAAGGAAACGAATGGAGGACATCACACCTGTTTCAGCCAAAAAGAAGAAGTTGGTTCAAAATAAGGTACTTGAATGTGCCTACATTGATTTTAAATTTTTTAGAAACAATGGATTTTATTGGAATCATTGGCTGAATAGAATAGGGTGTAAGACTATATGTGGTGTGACGGATGTGATTGAAGGAAGTTTAATTCATGAATTCTATGATAATCTGGTACAGTTAGAAGATTCTTCTTTAAAGTCCAAGATTGTAGGGAAATCTATCAAGATCACTAGAAAAGATTTGATAGAATGTTTTCAAATGTTAGATGTAAAAGATGATGAATGGTTGTTAAGTTTGAAAAGGGAAATGGTTTTTCAAGAGCTAAATGATGGAGTAGGACATTTTGAAGAAAAAGATATTTTTTCGACCAATTTTGAATTATTGGTACGTTTGTTGCATAAGATTGTGGTTGATTGTCTTCTGCCAAAATTTGGAAGTACCACCAGTATCTCTAAGGAAGAAGCTTTGGTCGTTTTAGCCATCAAGAAAAAGCTTAGACTAGATATCCCTCGCCTTATCTTGAAGCATATGTGGAGAACCAAGAAAAACAGACCCTATGGAAATCTCTTGATGAGATTCTTTAAATTTAAAAAGTTGACTTACCAAAGAATTTCAGATTTCCAATTACTTTGAAACGCATTGGAGAAGTCAATCTCAAGTATGGGAATTTCTGTTTCTGACAAATTCTGGTTCACCATGGATGGCTCTTGGTATAGACATCCAAAATTTAGTAAATTTACTTTTGATTGGAAGAAAATAAAGGCCCTAGCTGAGGGGGAGCTTGTTCTTGAGGAAGAAAGTGGATCTGAGGAGGTAGATAAGGCTAATGAACCTGAAAAATTCATAAAAAGAGCTGGGAAGGAGAAGGTAGTTGAGAGCAAGAAGAAGAAGTATGAGCTTCGAACAGGAGGAAAATTTGAAATCAAGGAAGGGCAAAGAGCTATCTCAGAGAGTGAATCAGACAGTGATTCAGACACTGTTTCAGAGTATACTAAGCCTCCAGGAGAGACTTCAAAATCTGGACTAGAATCAGATTTAATTGCTCTGTTTGATCACTCCATTGCTGGATTTAGAAGGACTTCACAAATTCTCTATTAGAACTCTTCACCCGATATCAGCACAAGGCTCAACAATGGTCCTCCAAATTTTCCTGATGATCCAGTTGTTAACGAAGGTGCAGATGAACTGAATTCTCATGTTGAAAAGGAGTGTTTTGGTTTTGAAACAACTGATCCTGAGGAAGTTCATCATTCTATTCCTACCACACAGGTCGAGGAGTCAGCTATTCCTCCAACATCAGAAGACCTGCCGATTGTTCCTTATGCCCCAATAAATCCAGAATCTCTTCTGAACCCTGAACAAGTGGTAATCCTTTCGTCTGTCTTCAACATTCTTCATCAATCACACATTCCTCGTTCTCCTACACCTTTATGGCCGATGCAAGTCCCAATTCGTACTTTTCCTCAAAGAAGAAAGATGAAAGCACGAAAATCTGTCAAATTTATTCCACCTAAGAAAGACTGATTGTGATGTCACTGCATGTTTTTATTTTGACTTGTTGAACTGTTTGATGTACTCTTTGGATTTTCTTTTGCAATCTATGTTTTTGTTTTGTCTTCTTTCTGTTCTTTTATGATGCTAACAAAAAGGGGGAGAAACATAGCCAACGAAATAATTTAATATATGGGTTTTGTTATCATCAAAAAGGGGGAGAATGTTGATTTCTCTCAATAAGGATTTTGATGATAACAAAAAGCGTTAAGTGTTTTCTAACAAGTTTATTGAATGTGTAGGAAGTAAGTATTGTGAAATTGTTTGAACAAAAGAATACAAAACAGAAAGTATTCAGAAAGATTTTCAAGGGATTTAGCGTTTTCGGAAACTTATTCAGAAAGCGTTCAGAATGATTTTTCAAGGAATTTAGAGTTTTCAGAAACTCATTCAGAAAGAAAATCACATGTTATGAAGGTTTTTATATTTATCAGAAGGAATTTCAGAAACTAATTCTAGAGACATACAAGATTCACGATCAAAATTAAGGAACGGATCTATTTCAAATTATATTTGAAGACCCAGCACCAAAGTGAATGTATTTGGGAAATACATTCAATTATGTCCCACAAAGTTGGTTCAATTATCCAAAGGGGATTCAAATCATTTGAATTAAAGTTAAATTTTTCAAATTATTACCAAATGGATTGAAGAAGCACCAAACGAATAAATAGTGTGAGATATTCCATATTAAGATTCATTTTGGACATTATCAGAAGGATATGATATGAAAACGTCAAGGACAAGTTTATCCACAAATCAATTGAATTTAAATTTTAAATGTAAAAAACTTTATTTGCTATTTCCGTGGAAGATAAAGATGCAACCAGAAATATTGTTTTCAAGTTTATCTACAACAACAAAGGCTGATTCAAATTAGAAAGTTAGAAGAAGATTTACATCCGAAATTCAAAAGATCGGAACCAGCAAGAAATATGGGATTCATATCTATCCCAAGCTGAAGGAAGAGGAAGAATGAACAGTAGTCTATCCGATTTTATTGGAAAATATCTGGAACTAATTCCTTTCAAGACGTTGAAGGCAAAGAATAAATATCAGAAGATCAGAAGGAAGAATAGAGATCGAACAAGCAATCTGATATTGAATACAAAGCAATTCTGAGCAAATACTGTTTCACATATTTTTCTTTGTACTTAAATTAGAGGATACATTATTTAATTCCTCAAATTAATTTGTTATTACATCTTGTGAGAGTGAGAGTTACAAGTAGGCTCAGTAGTTTGATTGAAGCTTGTGGAAGCTAGGAGGATCAAGCTGAGTGCATATTGTAGCCAAGTGCTTTGGCAAAAGACAACTTGTAACTTGTTTGTTTTTGGATAGTGGAACATACCGGTAAAGACAACCGGATCCCCGGCTTGGTGCTGGAAGAGAGGATTGACGCTCAAGGCGGAACCTCTATAAATTACTTTGCACTCTTCTAAACTCTATCTCTTTAATTTTCGTGCATAATTGTTTGTTTATATATGATATAACTTGAATGCAGAAACTATTTCAGAGAGTGTTGATCATAGCTCAGAAACTAAATCAGAAACTAACATCTGGGAATTTTCTTTGATATAAACTTCACGAGTTTAGATATTTTTGTTCTCTTTCAGATTTCAACTAACGAAATTGTTTATTGTTTTGTCTTCTTTCAAGTGAAAGTAAAAAGCCATTTTAATCATTTAATCAAGTTTGTGAATTTTGAAAAGAATTTCAAAGATTGTCAGTTACATAGTATAACCAATTCACCCCCTCTTGATTATACTTTGGGACCAACAGAGCTTAATTTATTCTCAATTAAGTTTATTATCTTGAGATGGAATTCAAATCAAAACGGATTGAATAAGCTTAATTTAATTCAATAAAGCCTTTTTTCGGCTCCATTTATTTTTAAAAAAAATTTAATCAAATTAAAATAAAATAAATATTTATATTTAACCTAAAATCAAATTAACATATTTAAACTCGAAAGTTTGGGTAGGGACCGCCTTGTGTGCAACTTGCCTTATTAACAGAAGCATCTGAAGTTTAGCTAACCGACCACGGTAGGCACCTAAACTAAATACCTAGGAATTTCGTAATTATGGACGACCCAACTTCCTATCCGGTCCACAGTCCACACCAACAGACACTCCTCTGATTGGCCCATCCCTGCTTTCACTCACAGCACGTGAACTTATCCTCTCCCTCACTTTTACCCCCTCTCAACGCTATACTTATATAACCCAACGCTTACCCTCCCTGCATCCCAACACCTCTCTCTCTCTCTCTAAATCAGACAGCAAGACAGAGACACCCTCTTCCTGGAAACAAAGTTTTCTTTCATTTCTTCCATCTGGGTATCATAAAAATCCAATCCTTTTTCACACCGAATTCTTTCGAAACCAACATAGGATCCATGGGTTTCCCTGTCGGGTACACCGAGGTTTTCTTACCAAAGCTCTTCATCCACACGCTTTCCTTTCTGGGTTTCATCCGGAACTTGATCTTCTCCCTCTTCCACTTCCTGGGTCTGTCGGAATTCCTCGAACCGGACCTCAATTTCCCCGAAACCCGGATACCCGAATACCCATCCGTGTCGGCGCTCCTGATCCGAGAATTCCTACCCGTTATGAAATTCGAGGACTTGGTGGACCCACAAGCCGAGAGCTGCGCTGTGTGTTTGTACGAATTCGAGACCGGTGAAGAAATCCGAGGTTTAAGGAACTGTAAGCACATTTTTCATCGTAGCTGTTTGGACCGTTGGATGGATTGTGATCAGAAGACTTGTCCTCTTTGTAGGACCCAGTTCGTGCCTGATGGGATGCAGGAGGAGTTTAATCAACGGTTGTGGGCTGCTTCGGGTGTAGGCGATTATTACAGTGAGTATAGTTCGGTTTAGATTTGGTCGGCCGCCTCGGGTTTACATTCCACGTGGTGTATCACGCTCATCGTAAATGGGTAGATTAGTCATATTACCACGTGTAAAATGAAACTGTACATATGTAGAAAAAATTTAATAGAAATATTTAAAGAGGTAACGAACTTGGGTCTTGGGAGTTTGATATTTACCATTTATGGAATAAATATGAAAAAAAGAGAGGGGAATTTCTCGGTTTTTTCGTTTTTTTTTTAAATTTTCTGTATGGACAATTTAGGATCACCATTTTTGTAGGGTGAATTATTGTCATATACCCTTTTTTTCCCTATTGGTGGATTATGAATTCTGAGTTGGATATTTCATGTGGGTATAATTGGGAATTTTGTAATTTCATTTTGGCGAATCAAATGATTGAAAATGATATAATTATTTTTTCGCGGTTTTCTCTATTCTTGTCCTGGTTGTTGGCTTTCATACCATGTATAACACGTACTCTGGAATCTGGATGGAAATATGCAAATTTGTTGTGTCCAGAAAAAAGATCCTCCTGTTCCTACCCTTATTAGTGAATTATACGTATTATAAAGAGATAATTATTGATTTATTATTTTATAATATTTCATACATATTTAAAGTGATGATTATTTGTTTATTTATTATTTCATAATACATGGGAAGTGTTAACTAACAAAGACAGAAACAAGACGGTTATTTTTAAAACAACAAACTTTCATCCATTTTCAATAGATAGATCGATAAATAACTAATTGTCAGTTTTTCCTTTTTTTCTCTTTTTAATTTGGGTGGATAATCTAAGTGACAGTTTCCAACTGCTGGAACTAATAGATATATTTAGAAATGTAATTAATGAGAATAACTTTTAAAAGGGCTTAGGTTTTATAACCAAATTGATAGCTGCCTTTTTTTTAGCAGAAATTAAGGTATATTAAATATATAGAAGATATTTAAAGCTAATTAATTTATATGGTTAAGTAGTGTTTAATTTAAGCTAAGCTGTGAAATGGGCATGGGCGTGGGCATTTGGTCAACATATATGGGTCGGATATGGGGTGCGGTCAGTGACAGTATTGTGGTCTCATGACCCCCAGGCCCAGGTGACTGGGTTGTTAGATATTGTTATCAAATGTTAATTTGCGAGACAGAGGGTGTCGGAAGCCTGTATATAATAATACCAAGAGATCCTTTTTTTTTCCCTTTTTTTTTTTTTTAACAGGTTGCCGTTGCCGTTGCAGTTGCAGATGTACATGTATCTTCTCCATTTATGTATGGGTTTATCATTTTTGGACAGTCAAATTTTTATCGGTATCAGATATCGGATATATATTAGATTAGCATTTATAATTTATTAGTATCATTTCTGTATTAGTATAATATTAGTTTAGTTTAATCAATTTACAAGTAAAATCATTAGTTTTTTATCCATATTACATCAGTATGGATGCAGTATTAGTTTGATTTAAAAACGATGTCAGAATAATATTAAACCAGTGTATTCAAACAGATTAGTGTTTTACATGCCATTTATTTACTTGATGGGTCTTTTTTATTTGTTTTTTTTTTTTAATGTTTTGAAAGTAGTTATTAAGATGCTACATATTAAAAAAAAAAAACTTTAACTTTTGTTGTATTATTTTTTTAATCTATTATAATGTTTAAGTGCCCTAGCAAATGGCTTACAAACATCGATTGATAGATCCCTTATTCGAATAAGGTTCGATTAACATGTATGTCGTCGTCCAGTGACGAAATAAGAAAAGTTTGGGAGGAAAATATCTTTTAAGGGAGCTTCTACGCTGCGTCAACAGGATCATCCGGCTAATTATCTATCTATTAATTATTTTAATAGTTGGATAACTTTTGATATTATATAAGTTATTAGTTAGTGACGAGATCATAGAATTTTTTTTTTTTTAAATCTCTAATAAATAACTTGCAAAAAACAGTTTATGAAACTTAGGAAATTTCTTTCCTTAACAAGATCACTTGTGAGTTATTTATGGACTTGAATTTATACTCAACGATAATCGCATCATTAAAATATTTAATATATCAATTATTACATTTTTTTTTAATGGTAAAATAATTAGTTGGAAACGATGTAGTCTATAAAACCATAAAAATTTTGCTTTAAACCCTTCATAGAGAATTATTAAAATTTATTTTTTGATATAGTGGTAATTACAAGGTAAGGGAGTTTCCTTTCAAGTCCCAAATGAGTGGCTTATAGACATATGTTTGATTAGACCAAAAATAGATATGTTATGAGTATACCTATTTTTTACAACATCCTTAACTAAAAGTATACCATTTGAAAAAGTAATTTCACATGTTGGTCGTGATGTAGGACCATTTTCAATGTGCCATGATCCTAATGAAAGGTATTAATTAGATTGATAGGTCCATTATATTCCGATGATTGAGCCTTCATTAGGCTCAGGGTTGATTGATGGGTGCAACTTCACCCAATAGCGAATTCAAAATGGCTGTAAATGATACTTTCCATTTTACAATTTATTTTTGAAATAAATAAGAATAACAATAAATTATTAAACCTCTCTATGGATGAAAAAATAGATCGGTAATCATTGAACCACTTATTTTTGGCAACACCCTCTATTGACGGTGTGCTATATAAGCAAGTGGGATTGCATGTGGTACCACATGTGGTTCTATAATCTTATTTGACACATCCTTAATGAAGGTTATTGTCAAAGATAGGTGGTCCAAGACCATCCACTTATTTTTTGGATGGATGGCAAAAATTTATTTTTCCCAGATCTATGAGTGGCCCTCAACTTCAAGCTACAGTTTACACAAAATTTTGTTTCCATTTATGAATACCATTTATTGCAATATCAATACAATCCAAGCTAAATTCTACAGTGCATTACTTTTATCTATTGTGTGTGTTGATTTACATTAAGTTATCAAATTTCTTCTTTCCCTTTTTTCTTTTCAAACCAACTATATGTAGATGGAAGAATCGAATCTGATCCAGTACTATTGAAAAAACAATGTCTGTAACACATGATACGTGTTTAACTAGCGGGTTTTTGGAATGCCAAGCAACTGATAATGGACATAAATTATTACTATTGATATGAGTATCATAGGAGACGACAATGTACCTTATCTCTTCAATGATTAACCAGCAGAAAAATGAAGAAAGTAGCCTAAGGAGGTGCATTGATAAAGATGTTGTCTGGATGGAAAATTGAATGGGGACGTGGTGCTTGCTTGATCCGTCTCTTTCTCATGCTATGTAGAATTTCTAAAAGATGGGTCTCACTCTATCACTCATGGTCTGGAAAAATTGCAACATAACATGAGGATGAGTTAATTGACACCTTTGAATTCGAATCAGTTTCAAGACCCCACGTTTTTATTTTGTTTTTCTTTCTGTGGTGAAGGGAAGACATAGGGTCGAAAATGGGGTAATTGTCCATGATAAGTTAAAGATAAAAAGATATATAATTTGTTTAGAATATTATTTTACTTTATTTTATCTTAATGATGGTCAAACGTAAATATTTTTAACATTTTAAATCAAGATCTTACTATTAAGATGATGCTATGATATACAGTTTATTGGCCTCTCTAATATAATAGATTAGTTGCATTATTAATCTACTACTATTCGTACGATAATTAAACAGTTTCCTCTATAATTTGGTCATTAGTCATGACTTGGAAGGAAATATCAAGAACAGTCAAGACTTTGGAGGAAAAAGTCTAGAGTTGGACTGACAGCTGTTGTCTTGATGCTTCATGGTTTAAATTTCTTTTATAGCTTTATCCTACTTTACACCTAACTCTCAAAATGAAATTTGGGGGCTATTAAAGGACCATTAATAGTAGGTAGACGTAGGGGCTTGAGTCGCAAGGACAGGGAATTTCAGCGTCCATGGTTGATTGGTTTAAGGATGGTACTAAAAGTTAGGACAGGTCCAAGTTCTTTTTTTTTTTTTTTTGGAATGAATGAAGGACAGGTCCAAGTTCAATCACGGGTTTCAGGTTCTGGGGATTCTCGTAAATTTTCACTTTATATGGATACCAATACGAGGAATCATTAATAGACACAGTGAAGTTTAAAACATATAGCCCAACCCCAAACAACAACTTATAGGCTGCAATTCTAGCCACACACTTAAAAATGTGAGGATCATGCATCTTCTAACTAACTTAGTACTGCAGTTTAAATTTGCTATATTTGTTGTTATATTATATAATTTACGGTTTTTTCTTTTTTTTTTTAATCAGTTTATTGATAGTCAATTTTGACATGTGGGCTCACTAGGCTCAATTTATTGCTTTCATAGTCTAACCCCCACAACCCCAGCAACTGCTCTTAACTATCCAATACTCTATGTTCTCCATTATATCAGCAACTATCACTAGGAGTCATACAAACCGGTAACTCCTCTACTCTATTTCTTTCTACTTCCCACATTGAGTAAACATCAACTTGAATGTCAGGGTAGCCATATCGAAGAACCCTCAAGGCCCTATGACACTGTCTTGTTTTGTGGGTCTTATTGTACATGTTTTATTTTATAGGTGAGTAATTAAGCCTAATTATTCAAAAGTTTGGTACAGATTATGAACTGATAGCACAATTCAATTCATTATTATACCAGCATTTATTATAATTTATGTGTAAATGGTTATAAGAATAAGATTTTAGATATAAGATTTAAGAGGTCTCAGGTTCCAAAATTATATTAAATGGGAACAAGATCTCATGCATTTGGAACCTTTACTTACGGTATACATTCACACTCAATAGACCCTATATGCACATGATTTTTTTTTATCAATTTAGCTTTTTAAAAAAAATAATTTTCAAAGTAGTCTTTATTTTGGATTAATTACTAAAATAGGCTATAAAGAAAATTAATCACCAAAATGACCATGTAAATTCACTATTGTACATGTGATTTTCATTTCAATTTTCTTGTAAGCCTCAATTGCTACTTCAAGATGTGATTTTACTAAAATAATTTAGTAATTAATTTACATCCTATTTTATCATGATAATTTTATTCTTTAAGAAATTGAAACCTACCAAAAGCTCATATCCACACATCCATACTTAGTGCTATTATTAAAAGTCATATAGAATTGGATCTGAATGTAAAAATTACGCAAGTAAGAAGTGAGATTCACTTATGATGGCTATTTTAGGTTTGTTTCCATAGCATTTACATGGTACAAACTGTATGTTAGCTTTCCAAAAGTTTCTTTATCCTCAATTGGTGTCCTTTTCCTTACTAGAATTACAAACAAATCGAATTAGGCAGAGTTTTTATAAAATTAGATACAACTCATTTAAAAAATTGTTAAGATCGAGCATAGTTGAACGAAGGTTTTATAGGGTATGAAAATTAATAAGTTCTAACTTAGCCTATTTATATATGAATCTTTCATACAATTCATATTTTTTCATATGAGATTTTTCTAACTTCACACTTGTA